>RSEE01000129.1:0-164555 GCA_003971905.1 Moniliella sp. 'wahieum' | reverse complement strand
TCCTACTTCCTCCTTCCTCCTTCCCTCCTTCCCTCCTTCCCCCCCTCTCTGTCTCGCAGCACGCCTTACACTCCTTTAGGAGCGGCGCCCCCTCCCTACCCCCCCAACTTGGCTCTCGGTGCCCATTCTCCCCCACCTTCAGCTCAGCGCTCATGCGCTTATGTAGGACCAAGTGTAGAAAGTGCAGTACGTACCCATAGCTCCAAAGCTAGGCGCTTAGCGCTTGACGCTTGGTGCTTGCAACGAGATCAATGTAGTCGAGGTGTATAACACAAGGACCGGACAAGGTTGTGTGCCACTGAGTACTGCAGTCCCGCGTGGGCGGCGCATCGTCTGCCCAGGATTGTCAAGGCCAGTGCCGCTGCGCTGGCGTAGTAGTAGACCCCTTGCTGACCCTGGTATCTTGGTCTCGTCGGACATGCTACGTTCCTCTGTGCTGCACCAACGCGACGGGTAGTCAGGGGAGGCTGGCTTGCTCGTACATATTGTCCCTATCGTCCCTATCGTCCCAATTGTCCTTACGATATACCCCCGACCCGATCAAACCTCAGTCTGAGGCCTCAGGCCGAGGCCTGGCTCTACGGCGTACGGCATACGCAATCCAGAATCTCTTCTTGAACCGAGTACTGAGTACTGCCTACGCAAGCTTCCGTTCCGCATTGCGATAGTTATTCTATCTACCCGTAAGTTGAATGACCAAGCGCGTCGCGTCGCGTCCCTCTGCTGGAATCCAAGTCTTTACTGATCCCTTCGCTTCTCACGTGCCAGGGGAAGGGGTTCATTGTTTCCTGTACGTCCCGCCGCTGCCACTGGATTTGCCTCTCGCTTCCGTGACTCGAGCGATTGGGTCGGCCCCCTAGTCCCAATGGTGACACGGGAGGACGGAAGGTTGGGCCTGGACGTGGTGGAGGGTGGAGAGAAAGTGGCGGTTTGGCGGTTTGGCGTAATGTGAGTGGGGGGGTTTGTGTCATGTGGATTGCACAACGTGTATCTTGTCCTCGATGGTCCAACGGCTATGATGTGACGCTCTCACTGCTGCTAGCAGGGAACCGTCAAGACCCGGGTTCGACTCCCGGTCGGGGAATCTTTTTTTGGCTTCCAACCCAACGAACTTAATCTTAGTTCGAAGTCATCCCAGTGAGCGCGTGAACCTGGACGTAGCCCCCCCGACCGACCAAAGCCAAGGGAACGAGGCTTAGCACGCAGTGCTTGTCGATGGTTCAGTCCCCTGCGGAACTGGGGCGGTGTGGTGGGCGTGGGCGCTGGGAGCGCCAAAAGGCAAAGTAGTAGCCTTTGGGTGTGTGGTCAATCTCAATATTCAATCCCAGTCTGCGGCTTCAGTCGGCATTCGGGGCGACGCCTTCCTCGGGAAGGCAAGTGAGGCTCACTTACGGAGTGCTCACTACGTAACTCCCTCTCACCGACTGAGCGCTGAGCCTCAGCACCCTAGCCAGCTCTCGGATCTCATCGACCATGCCCGTCGCGCTCGTACGTCTGGGCGGCGCCGGGAGCCTCAGCCTCGGCCGCTCAGCCGTCTGCGCTGTCTCGCCCTCGGTCTGGCTGCGCGTCGATCCTGGGCGTGTTGTGCAGCAGCGCCCGCACTGGCTCGCGCACGCTGTCTTGGTCTTCCCTGGGCGGTGCGACCAGAGCGCGCGCGCTCACTCCACTCGACCTCGCTAGCTGTTGCGCCGCGGCCTGAGCAACCGAACGAAGATGCCGAGTCGCGCTTGCCTCGCACCCCTGCTGCCGACGAGTCGACGCCCCGACTGATTCCCCTTCTTCGGTCCCGTCCCCAAGAGGCGATGGGGCCGGTGCGGCGCCCGCTGCCGCTGCTGCCGGGCCGAGCGGCCCCAAGAAAGTGCGCAAGCGCAAAAGCGGCCGATTGAACCCAATCACGACGTGACCGACATTACGTTCAAGTACCCGCCCGGAAGCAAGGCTGCCGAGGCGTACGATGCGCTGATGGAGCGGGTCAAGACCCAGCGCACCGAGGGGGTTCGTTGGATGACAGTGGCAGTCATCGGCCAGCACGGTTGCGTTGGTACCAATCGCCCGTGACGATTCTTGTGGCGCTGGTGTGCCGCTTGTGACGTTTGGTCTGTGTGGCAAGTGCGGCGTCTCAAGTGGAAGTTGAACTTGATTGAAGAATTGGAGGATAAGTTGTTGGATGATCCGCTCGAGTTGCCGCGCAACGTCAATCTCAATGCGTTGGATGACTTTAGTTTCCGTCTGGTGGCTGTGCACGGACGGTTTGACACGACGGACCAATGATCTTTGTCGGGCCTCGGTCGCGCGACTCGATCAAGGGATACAATGTCGTTCTCCCCTTTATCCGGGTCGACGAGCAAGGGAACGAGATGCCGCCTGTTCTCGTCAATCGCGGCTGGGTGTCCGAGGACCACTTTGTCAAGAACGTCGTGTCCGAAGAGAACAAGGCCACCACTGAGGTCTTACGCGCCCTGGATCCCAGTCGATTGTACGCCACGCCGGAACAACTTACGCCGTCTTCCGCCGCCCAGATCGACCGCAAACAGACCTGGGCCCAATGGCTCCGTGGCAAATGGTTCCAATTCTGACGAAGCTGCCCACCAGTCCGAAAAAGTACGTGTCAATTGTCACCTCCTGCCTCGGATCTACCCCACCAGTACCTTTACGCCTGCCAACGAACCGCAGCGCAACCAATGGTTTTCGATTGACCCGCGCGCCATGGCGGCGCGGCTGAGGGAAACGTCGCACGACCCGGCTGTGACGCAAGGCGTGGGCATCCTGCCCATCTACCTCGAGGAAGTGTACGATGGGCCGATGGTGGATGCGCTGCATCGCGTGGCCGAGGGGTATCCGCTAGGTAAGAACAAGGTGATTGAGATCCGCAACCAACATGCCACTATGCCTTTACGTGGTTCTCCCTGTCGGCGTTCACTACCGTTGCTTGGCTCTACATCAAGGCCAGTCGCTATGGTCGGGCTGAAGGCGAAGGCGGAAGCACACATGGCGCGCAAGGAGGCGGCAATAACGTCAATGCATTTGCTACTTGTTGTGCTCTGCAGAAACCAGACCGAGAGGAGGGAGGGGGGACAAATAGAAGTCAGTGCCAGTTCGCAACGCAGTAGGCAGCGTTCATAAAACCAAGAAGGGGTTCAGTATTGCAGAACCTAAAGATTCCACATGGCCCAGAGGGCTCGGAGGATATTGTTGTGAAGAGGTAATCATCCTCATGGGGGGGGGGGGGGGCAGACATACCATACAGGAGGGGGGGTGGGGGGGCGGCAGGTGGTGGTGGCAGCTGGCAGCGTCTCGGCCGCCGCCACGTCTGATTTCTGCCTTCTCAACTCAGAATTCCGAGGCGAGGCAAGAAGAAAACGCGCGCAAGGCTGCTGCGGCTGACGTCAGCGCCACGTAGACGCGCAGAGGCGCGGCTGACGTCAGGCGTGTGGTTGGCCCGCGGGGCAGGATCGGAAGGCGGCGGGCGAGGCAGGGCGCAAGCCACGCAGCCCCGCTTCAGGGCCAACGCTCAGGCCGTTCGTCCAGCCCAAGCAGCCTCTGCGCAGTCGCTGTTGCTGCCCCGCCCGCTCCCGGCCCCCCACCACCCACCCGCCTCGGTCGTCCCTTGCTCCTCCTCCCCCTCCGTCGGGCTCTTCCTTCGTCCCCCCTCCCCTGCCCCCGTCCGTGGGCACGCCCCGCCATGCCCCTGCCCGTGATCCCCTTCTTCAGCGACTTGCCGCCGCCACGCGCGGCCTGACCGCTGCCATCGTTGGCTTCAGCGTCTTCCTCTTCCTGCTCCGCGTGACGTTCCAAGAGGTCCACCCCATCTCCTGGCACAAGGACGATTCGGCGGTCGCCTTCCCCTGGCTGGTGATTGTGCCCGGGTCGAGCTTTTGGTACCCCTGGACGCTGCTCACCTCGTCGTTTTGCGAAACCTCCTGGCTGGAGCTCATCCTCACTCTGGTTTCCATCCCCTCATGGCGCGTTACTTTGAAGAGCTGTGGGGTGGGGTGGAGCTGCTCAAGTTTGCGTGGTGGTGCTGGTGGGGTCGAACATCATTGCTTGGTTCTTGGCCATTGTTCAGTTTGTCGTGCTGCGCACCGAGTGGATCATGTACGGCACGCAGTACCATGGCATGACCGCGCTCCAAACTGGCTTCCTCGTCGGCTTTACACAATCATTCCGAACAACACGTGTGCAGATTTTCAATGGCCGACTTGCGTTCCAAGTCAAGAGTCTGCCCATGGCCTATGTCACCTGTTCCACTGTGCTGTGCCTGGTGGGCTTGATGAGCCCTTGGATTCTAATCCAATTTGGCTGGCTAATTTCGTGGGTGTACCTGCGTTTCTTCAAGTACAACGATACCGCCAGTTTCCGCGGCGATCGGAGCGAAACGTTTGCCTTTGTCAATTGGTTCCCGCCCTTCCTCCACACGCCGATTGGGATCGTGAGCAACCTGGCCCATGGCATCTTTACTCGTCTGCACATCATCCAGCCATGGGAGTACACCGATCTCGAGTCGAGCCCGGCGGTGCATACGCCATTTGCACCGGCCCGCCGCGCGCCGAAGCGGAACGGAGACGAGCTATGGCACTCAAGGCGTTGGACCAAAAAATGGCCAACACGCCTACCGCTGGCGCTGGCACTACCCGCTCGGGCGCCCCCAGCGCAAGTGTCCGGTGCCCCCTCCCGCTCCCTCGGCACCATCCCGTCCGAGTCCCAGGTCCTCTTCTCGGCGGACGAACCAGACCTGCTGGGCCAGGAGCAGGAGGAGCAGTCTCCTCCGGATCTACTCACCCACGCACACGGGAAACCGGATCTGGACGAGGGCGATATCGGTGGTCGGCGTAGTAAGTCATAGGTCACTGCACTCCCCCATGCCTTCCTTCCTGTCTTACTGTATCGTGCCCGTTTCCCACGTACTCCCCTCCCCCTCCCCTCCCCTTTTCCTCCCCCCGCCTCCCAAAAAAAACTGGTTTGCGGAATGACGAACAGCCTGCGTAGTTAGCCCGCGCGCAGCTGGAGCGTAGCCGCATGCAGAGACAAAAACGTAGGTAGGTAGGCGCTCGTGTCCGCCCCAGACGGAAGCTGTGCTAGCAACTCTTCCATTCGCACGCCGTCTGGCACGGGTGGAGGTAAAAGCAGGGCAGCCCCGTAACGGATGGTCCGTTTGAGAGAGGGCGGCAAAGCTATGCCTCATGCTCGGTCGTCAACGTGGGTGGCGCAACAAAGACAGGGGAAGCAAGCATCTCCTCCAACGTCAGTGGTCGCTCGGTCTCCCCATCTAGGCAGCAGGCGGGGGGGGGGGGGGAGAGTCAACGAAGTGAACCAGCAAGACACGGCAGGCGATAGCTTGGGCGCGACAGAATGGACGTACCGTGAGTCGAGGCGTGAAGTAGAGGACTGGAACGCGCCATGGGGAGAAAAGACGATGGAGTGAGTGACCTGTACCCCACGTCCCGTTGGTATGTGCGAACGAGCTTCATCCTCCTTCCTGCACTGCAGTGGCTTCATCAGGGGGGAGAGCTCCCTGGTCGTCCTCCTGGGGCCAAGGAAGCTCGAGCGTGCGAACGAGGTAGCCCGTCGGCGCTCGGTACGGCCGCTCGACGTGTTTCCATCGCCATCCTTGGGCGTAGGTATGCAGACCGAGCGGGGCGCGGGCAGGGGCGCGCAAGGAGCTAAGGTACACTTGGCACGCGGCCGCAAACTCGGCTTCATCCGCCAGCATCGTCCTCGCGTGGGTAGCAGGTGACAAGGTGACACGGGTGAGGAAGCTCAAGCTCAAGCTCAAGCTTAGGAAAGAGGGGGCGGAGGGGGAAGAGAGACAGGCCAGCACTGAGTACTGAGTCTCAGTACTGAATGTTAGAAGGGGTAGCGGTAAACCGGATTATTAAATGGCTTGGACCCGCCGCCCCTTTCCATGAGCGGCTCGAAGCTTGACCTCCTTCGATTTGCAATTCCCGCCGCGGTCGGCACGCATGGCGAGTGCAACGCGAAGGCTATGACAGGCCCAACGGGCGACTGACTAGTAACTAGTAACTATAGCGACGTGCCTTGCCCACCCAGGCAGGCCAAGAACAGCATGCCTATCTCCGAGTTGAGCGTTGAGCCGACAGGGTCATAACATTCGAAGGGGGACAGTCGGGGCATGGGTGCACCGATAGCTTATTGCGGCGGCATGCCAAATCTGCAACGCAAACGCAAACGCAAACGTCAGTGGGGGAGGAGGTAACGAATAACGAACGGGGGGGAGGGGGGCGTACCCAGGACGGAGCCAGCCGGAGGGAATCCAGGGGGCGCAGGAACCCCGGTGGCGGGCCAGTGGGGGGTCGACCAGCCATGCCGGGGGGACCAAAGGGCATGCCAGGCGGCGGCCAGCAGGAGGCTCATCCCGGCGGCGGGCCATAGGGGACGGGACGACCGGCCATACCAGGAGGCACAGCAGCAGGCATGGGGGGCATGCCCATTCCGCGGCCAGCTGGCAACCCTTGGCCTGGGCCAGGCACCATGGCAGGCGGGACGGGAAGCTTGTCGGCCGGCGGAGGCGCGACGACCTGAAGCGAGATGATGCCTTCGCCACGGAGAATGATGAGACCAAGCGTACGCTTCTGCTCCGGGATAGGGACATGGACCTGGTCGTCGTCGTCAGAGTCCTTGTCGTCCTCAAGCGCGGCGGCGGCGGAGGACTTGGCAGCGGCAGCGGCCTTGCGGGCGGCACGCTTGAGCGTGCGGAATTCATCCGTCTCGGCAAGAACAAGGTTCATGGCTGTCAAAGGCAGGAGCTGGCCGACGAGGGAGCGGCCGTCGGTGAGGGTGACCTTGAGACGGTAGTTGATGAGGGCCATCATGCGGCCGCCCTTGGGCTTGGTTGGCGGCATGGCGAGCGAAGCGGGAGGCGGTAGGTAGGGCAGACCGACGCAGGCTCGTCGACGCGCCTGGCGACCAACAACCCATCACCCGCAAAGCTGCCGCCGCCCGAAGACGGCAGGCCGGAAGCGGAACGGCCGCAGGAGCGGAACCGTGTATTTCGCGGTCACGTGGTTTGGACCAATCGCCCCGTGCCCTTGCACCCCATGCGGCACCAGAGCAGCCTATCATCGTGTACGATGCATGATGCATGATGCAGCCATGAAGAGGCTGGTGCTGGGTATATATAGCGTTGCAATGGGTGCTGTCGTATGCATTAACCAGCATCATGGACGCCCAGGCGGACGCCTCTCCCTGTGGCGTGTCCAGGCCGGGAAGCTCGGATTGGTTGGACGTCCTTCCACGTGCGGGTAAGAAGCTTGCATCGCTGCGCCCACACCAGCCGATAACAAAGAGAATGCTCTAAGCAGTATCAACTCGGGTTTTTTGTTTACAAACCATCGGCTGATGATGCATCGCATGTGGGCTGTCGGACGCATGGCCACGGTCAAGAATAGGCGGAGTCAGTCAAGTTTGTGCGCTGAAGATAGCTGAAGCTGCATACGAAGCATCTCACAACTACATATTCATCCCGATGCTCCACGAGGAGAGCTGCCTGTCCGGGTACAGCATAGATGTGCCTCGGTCGATGCGAGACCTGCGTCATTCCAATGTCCTCATGGTCATCATTCAAGTCAGAAACGCACGGATGCCTGTTGTCTTGGTCATCTGGCCCTGCTCAGCCTGGGCTCTCAGCAGCTCCCGACGGGCTCGGGCAGGGCGGGCCGAGGGAGGGTGTGCATGGGCCGCGTGTCTCGCTCAATACTCGAACCTGTCTGCGTGTCGGAGCAACTGGGTGACTCAGTCCGTGTACTGAGTGGCCGTCACGTCACGCGTCACCTTGGCTGCGCCCGTGCTGTCCCCTGCTGGGGTCGGCTGGTCGATGATCGATCGAACTCCCTCGGCCGCTGCGGCGTCCTGATCTCGATCTTCAACGTTCAACTGAACGTTCAACGTCCAACATGCATCAACGACCAGATTATCAACGTACCGCAGGCCTTCAATCCCAGGCCGCTGTTCACGCGTCCCGCCCCGTTCGACAGAGCCGCCTTCCCGCCTTCTTCTTTTGCCCCCCCACCCCCTCGCCTGCCCCTTGTCGCCTCCGCCCCCACCCCCGCTGCCTGACCGTCCCCGTCGGAATGGTGCACCTCCCAGCTCCTCGGCCAGCCCGAGTCGTTCCACAAGCGTCGCCAGTATCGCATGGGCCCCATCCTCGGCGAGGGTACGTTTGGTATTGTCCGCCATGCCTACTGGAAAGCACATGACCCTCCAATGGGGGTGGCCATCAAGGTTATCGCCAAACGGTTGCTGCGCGACAACCTCCATCTGGTGGAACAGGAGTTACAGGTGCTCAAACAGTGCGATCACCCAACATCATCAAGCTCTATGATGACTTTGAAAGCAAAGACAAGGTAGGTCCCGTTGCATTGGATTGCGGGCATTGCATTTGCGGTGCGGTGCTATCCACGCCTCCCTGCCGCGCCGCAGTGCTCATCCCTGCTGACCCCCTTGTTTGCTCCCAGTTCTACATGGTTATGGAGGAGGCCACCGTGGTCGATGCTTGACCGTCTGATCCATTCAGGGATGCTGACCGAGGCCCAGGTCGTCCAGGACATTCGGTGTCTGGTGAGCGCGGTTGAGTACCTGCATGAGCGCAACATTGTCCACCGTGACATTAAGCCTGATAATATCCTCTACCGTTCCAAGGCCGAGGACGCCCAAATTGTGCTGGTTGACTTTGGGGTGGCCCAGGCCTCAACACCAAGGGCGAACTCATGTCGTCGCTGGCTGGGTCGTTTGCCTATGCTGCACCCGAGGTGTTGGGCGACAGCCAATACGGTGCCGAGGTGGACCTCTGGAGCGTGGGGGTGGTGGCGTATGTGATGATTACAGGCTATCCGCCTTTCAAGGGCATCACACCCAAAGCACTGCGCCAAGATCAGCTCGAGCATGCAGCCGGCTTTGACGAAAAGTACTGGGGCAAAGTCAGTCTCGACGCGCGCGACTTTATCCGTTTGTGCCTCACCATTGATGGACCAAGCGCTTGACGGCCAAGCAAGCCCTGGAGCATCCGTGGCTTGTCAACGAGCACGACGACTCGACCAACTTAATTGCTGGCCTGCGGCAAAATTACGGTCGGGACCATCTGCCCCATCTGACCAGACCGGGTCGCACCACCCGTTTGGTTCATGTGCAACGCCAAGGACGCGACCGCCACGAGCTGGAGTCATCTGACGACGACGACGAAACGTCGGACGAGGAGGAGGAACCTGCTCCCGCTGCCGTAGAAGCGGAAGGTAAGACACCCGCAGAAGCCGCTCCTGTGCCAGCTTCTGTGGCCGCGAGCTCGCCGGTCCTTCCACGTCCGTCTCGCGAGCTCAGACACCAGCGGGCAGTAGGCGTCCTCGGTATCGGAACCTAGGTCGGGACGACCTTCGATGGCCATGGCCCGTCCTACGGTGGAAGGACATGAGCTGGGTGACTCGGAGGCTGGCTCCGGTGTTGCGTCCAAAGCATCGAGCGGTGTGCTGAGTGGCTTGGCCAACCTCGTGTCGGGGGGCGACACTGGCGGGGGGTCAAGCGGAGCAAGAGTAAGAGCCGTTTCAGTTTCCTACGCTTGTCGCGGCCGAGCAGCCGATCGGGCAGCCAATCGGGTGGTGGCAGGCCTGACACGGGCGCCAAGTCAGCAGCAGCTGGATGAGAATGCGTTTGAGGATGGCGAAGATGGCGAGGCAGTGCCTATGCGAGGCACATAACCACTGGCGTGGAGGTTGCGAGAGAGTATGCGCATTGGGGGGAGGGGGAAGCAATTCGAAGAATCAAGATAATAAGCACGCCATGCAGCGCAACATGCGTTACTGTGGTCGTAGAGGGTCGGAAGGGCCGGGAGAAAAGCAAGAATGATAGCCGATGGCCAGGTGGGCGAGCGATGATGGCCCACCAGCGAGGGGATACTACATCTGCACCAACAGTGTCTGTATGACCTGGCTGCAGAACTCTCCACCGGTTGAAAGGGGTGGCCGAGCCCAGGGCTGCTGGCTGCTAGCCTGGGGTAGCACTGCGTCTAAGTGTGGCGCAGGCGGAACGGCCCTGTGCCATTCCGCCCGGGTGGCCATGGCCCACCTCCAATTTCAAACGGCGGGCTGGTGCTCCCTCCGTCGGGCGGGCGGTGTCGGGACGCTGGGAAGGCTGCCAGCGACCGCCGGGACGCTGCCCATGTCGCTTCAGTTTCTGCTCGACTTTGCGTCGCCCGAGGCCCACTCGGCGCCCATCTACGCCCTCGCCGCCACGCGCGACGTCGTCTGGTCTGGCGCCGCTGATGGCTCCGTGCGCGCTTGGGACGCCGTGTCGGGCGCCTCATTGGGCCGCGTCCACAGCCCCATCGCGCCGCAGTCACCGCGCTGTGTGTGTCGGAACGACTGGGCGCGGTGCTGTCCTCTTCGATGGATGGGTCGGTGGCGCTGTGGTCGATGGCCGACTTTTGCGCGCCAACGTCGTGTGCCTGTGCCCCAGCCCCAGTCTGCGTCCACCGACGACCCATTGCCCCCGCCTGACTTTGCGCAAGAAGCCGCGATTGAATGCGTCGCCTTTGCGCCCTCGGTCGCCCCCCTGGCCTTCCCAGGCGAAGGCAAGCACTTTCCAATAGGTACGTTGCTCCCCCCACCCCCGCACCCTTTGGTGCAGCGTGGAGCACGACAGCACTGACGCAACAGCATGCTCTGCTAGACTCGTACGTTGCCACCCTGCATCCCACCCAGCCCCTGGTCGCCACCACGGGCAATACCGCCACCGGCGCCCTGTACCACATTGGCCAGACCTACCTTGATGCTGTTCACGCCGCCGGACCACGGGGAAAAAAAGCAACAGATCTGCTAGAACCTGTGCGGCGGTTCCGTGCGAGCCAGGTGCTGCGTCCGCGCCTGCTGCCCAGTACCTCTACGGCAGCCTCGGGTGCCCTTGGGGCACTGGGCAAACATGGGTGGGGGATGACCCTCTCGTTTTCTCCCGACGGTGACTTGCTCGCTGTCGGGAGCGATTCGGGCCAAGTGGTGGTGTATGCCGTGAAAGACGGGGGACTGGTTGCATCATTTAGTAACCACGCCTCCCCTGTTCGCGCTCTCGCCTGGTCCCTCCTTCCCTCGGCGCAGAGCTTGTTGGGCGCGACCCAGCCCACTGCGGTGCAAGTGGACCACCTCTGATCGGTGCGGAGGATACGACAATCACAGTGCACGATGCACTGGCGTTGCTGGAACGTGGCACGGAAGCCTCGGACAATACGGTAGCCATGTTGCAGGGCCACACCAAGATGGCCACCTGCCTCTCTGCACGCCAAGATGGACGGGTTGTTGCATCGGCTTCGGCGGATGGAACAGCCAAGTTGTGGGACCTAGCAGCGTCACCAAAGGCGGTAGTGTGCACTGCGTTCGAAGATGCCCCGCTCTGGTGTATCCAATGGCTCCCTGAACCCGCTCTCGAACCCGAGGCGGCCGTCTTGGCCGGCGCAGCTAGTGGCACCGGGCCCATCTCCCGCCGCTTCCTCGTCGCGGGTGACGAAGGCAAAGTGAAGTGGTACCGCAGTGCGGGCGCGGCGGCAGTGCGAGACATTTGACCGTGCGAAGCTATGATGAAGATGTAGTCCATTCATGGTCCATGGAGTCCCCACTGCAGACTATATGTTCGCGTCCACTATGCTCTGAAGTCGCTCAGTCCTATTGATCCGACTGGTTCCTACAGAGGGTCGTAAAGGACACTAGAGGACTGGGAAGAAGGAATGGATCCGAGGAAGGAAACTAAAGGACATGGCGGGAATAGGCAACATGTCCCCTTCTTGGTTCCTCCTCAATTTCCGAATCCGAGTCGTCATCACCATAGACCACAAGAGCCGTTTTGCTCCGTCTGAGCCCACCGCGACCAGGGTCGGGGGGAGGATGGGGTGTTGTGAGCTGGCTATCATATGATCCACCAGGATGCCCGCCACGATCGAGGCGCGTCGGTCCGCCGCAGTTTGCCGCGCTGCGTTGGCACTCGCGGCCAACTCGACGGCAACACTACTTTGGCGCCGTCGGGGATGGCTCCTCTCGGGCGAAAGGGGCGTGGTAAGGGACGGCTGACGGAATCCAGCGGTTAACATGTGGCGTTGCGAGACCGCGATAGGCGGCTTGGGTGGACCGGGACTTCCGTACCGGTCAGGACTGTACGAGAGCGGAGGACTGTCGCTCTTCCGTTCCTCGCCCTCGTTCGCCCAGGAAGCAGGTGCGTCGCTGCCCTGCAAACCTGAGGCCCTGTCCTGGTCCATTTCGTCCTCAGCATGGGGGTGTAACTCCGCCTTTCCAGGCGGCAGTTCATCACGGAAGTCCTCTGTTGCGGTCGGCTGTGCGCCAAGGTTGGACGGGGAAGGGAGCGAGCGCGGCTGGTGGATAGAGACATGGGGAGATTACTGCCCGAGGCGCTTACCGGTGTATGGGCACCACTTCCCGGAACAGACCGGGAGGCCAAACGAGAACGGGGCGCGGGTGAGCGCAAGGAGCTCATTCGCATCCCTTTAGGCGCGTGGGTACGAGTCAAATGCGAAAGAGGCAAACGAGGCAGCGCTTCAGTCTTGCGCTGTTTTCCCGATTGCGACCGTCTCATTTCCCCACTTGAAGGTACTGGGGCGGAAGAAGCGGATGGAGGGACGCTTTCGCACGGGGTGACGGGACGGGTGCGCTCTTCAATATCATACGAAGCTTCACCCCTTGAGCTTAAACCCGATGATTGGTTCGCTCCCCTGCGTTGTGGAGATGGAGGTGAAGACCGTTCTGAAGCACGAGGGACATTGGGGCCTGAAGGGGCGGACGATGCGGAATCGGCAACAAGGTTATTGTTATGAACGGTATGTTGTAGGGGGACAAGGGATTGGGAAGACGCGTCCAGTTGTGGTGGGGAAGACGGCGACTGAAGCGTGCCTCGTTCTTGTCCTGACGGAGACGGAATGTCCTTTTCCTGCAACTCGTCTTCCTCTTCGTCGTCTTCGAGAACAACAAACGATTTTTGTCTTTGCCGTTCGTTCCACTTGAGGGTGGAGGAGATGGCACGGAACCAATCGACCGATTGGTTTTCGCGGCATACAGTGGGAAACGGATAGCTGGAGGCTGTGACTTTGATATGATCGCCGGGCTTGAGCTCCACCCGGCCACGGCCATCAAAGCTGGCCCAGGCAGTACTCCGCGAGTTGTACGGGACCACGATGCGAACGTTCATGCTGTCGGGCAAGAGCATGGGTCGGAAAGAAGCGTGTGCGGGCAAATGGGCGTGATGAGGATGGCCGGGATCTCGGGGTGGGCGAGCGAACCACCAGCCGCAAGCGAGTAGGCAGTGGAACCTGTTGGGGTAGCAATGCAGATCCCATCCGCCTGCACTGTTGTCATGTGATGCTCATTGCCGAAAATCTCGAGCAGCGTAACAAACGGACTAGGGCCCCTGTCAACAACCAAATCATTCAACACCTCAAACGTCTCATGAGGGCGGGTGGTAAAGCATTTGACCTCCTTGTCCATGGCCGGACAGCCATCGCCTTGCTGCGAATCGGGACTGGTGCGTTTGTTGGAGGTGCAATGCTCATGCTTGTCGTTCTCAATCGTCTGCCATGCCCCGCGCGCCATTTCCTTCATGTAGATCGCACCCGTCTTGCCGCACTTGATCGCACATTGACGCTCCGCTTCATTCTCCTTGTCCCGCACCACACGCTGAAAAGTGCCCATTCTGTGGTCAGTACTGACTGAAGGGGAACATTAGGTTTGGAGAACCAAGCCAACGAAGAACAGGCAAAGGGGAACGTACATAAACGGTTGCCGTGAAGCGCATCCGCATATTGACCCGGATCCCATCGTCCAGGACGGACTCCATCACCTTTTTGAATTGGCCAAACTCAAAATTGGTCAAGAAACCAAGCGAGCCCAACGAGAATGGCAAGACGGGAGGTACGATCCGCTGGAACAGCCACGAGGCAAACAGGACCGTCCCATCCCCACCCAGCGTGACAACAAAATCGATAAGCTCGGGTTGTTCGGTGCACAAGTCGGGCGTCCAGTACCGCAGCTGGCCCGCATAAGGGACGGGATCGGGGTCGGTGGGCGTACCGGCTGAAGAGCGGCGCTCGGCGCGATGTGCAATCGGCTGGAACAGATGCGGGTAGTCGCGCTTGATGCCGTCTGGGTCAAACCGTTTGGATCGCTGCAATTGCTGGTCTACATAGACGATCAGTCCCCGCCCACGGGAACGTTCGCTCAGCATGAGCCAAAGCGCGAGTTGGCGGGTGTAAGTGATGAGTTGGTTGTCGCGTGCCTTGGTGATGATGAGGACACTCTCGATTTTGCTCTTGACCCGGGCCCGGCCCAGCTGCTTGCTCATCTCGCGCACACCGACCGCGGTCTCGGCAAGCTGGCGAGTAAGGGACGGGTTCTGATCTGGGTCCTCCTCGTCGTCTTCGCCGCCGCTGGACAGGACATAGGAGCTTCCGTCCGAGTAGTACTCGTCTTGCTCGGCATGCGCAAACACGTCGGGATGAGGGGCTGGGTAGGGCCCAAGCTGGTGGGATTTGGGCTTGGCGGCGGCGACGGAAGAGGAAGAGGAAGAGGAAGCATGGCGTGTGGGATGGGGGCGACGGGGAGCATGTCGGGCTGCGCATGCAAACCGATGGGGTCGACTGAGCACCCGGCGGCGGCAGAGGGAAGAGGCCGCATCAGTGGTGCCAAGAGGGACGCAGCCCTGCCAGGCAGCAGATGGGTGTGGGGGTACAAAAGGCAGGGCCCCGTGGCGTCAAGGCTGCCCCACGTGACATGACGTCACTCGCTACAACCTCCCAGTCCCACGCGGGGTACCGTGTGAGTCGGCCACAGACACACAGAAAGGTGCATACCTCGTATGCGATCGACGCTACGGGCCTTGAAGCTTAACGCTTGAAGCTTGACGTGGGTGTCCGTGCGCACACTCCACCCGGGCAAGCAAGCCACCCCACTGGACGCCGGGGGATTGCACGGGGAAAGACGTCTATACTATCTTTTGGTGGCATACACAAGGAACAAAGGGGAGAGCTGGGCACCGATATACAACGTGAGAGGATAGTATTCACACTATGTGAGGCGGGGGAAGGAAGGATGGTCGATGATGGATGAAGGGGAGATATGGCAAGCGAGTGTCGGATGGCGTTGTGGGGAATAAGAATCGGGAAAAAAGGGGCTGGGGTGGGAGCAAAGCTTCGGCCACCAGGCTCGGCCGCCCGCCTTAGCCCCGTGGCGCCGCGTCACACGGTCATGCTTGGAAGATAGGAGGGAAAACGAAAGTGTGTACCACCACATATGCGGAAGGCAGGCGCGTGTGGTGCTCCTGTGAGCTCTTATCTCCGGTGAAGTTGACCTGTCGAGGGGTGCTCGCGTCCCGTGTTCTTTGGTCTCACTATTGGCTCGATTGCATATTAAACTCCCACCATCTCCCTTTTGGTCCCTCGGTTTGCCTGCTGGAGGCACCAGTGGTACTCTCCACCCAAGTTCCTGACCCCCCCGTGTGCCTTGGTCGGTCTCGCCCGAGAGAACCCCCACGTCAATTCTCTTCTTTCAAAGCTGCTAGAAGATGCGGATCCATCACCTCAATTGCGGCAGCATGAAGCTGTTTGGCACCCACTTGGTTTCTCATGTCCTTCTCTTGGAAACCCAAAATGGGTTGGTCCTCGTCGATGCAGGGCTGGGTCTCCAAGACGCAAATAACTCGGCCCGCGCTTTTGGGCCTTACCGCTTTGTGATCCAGCCTGCAGTGAAAGAATCCGAGAGCGCCTACCGACAAATTGAGCAACTTGGCCTCCATCCTCAAAATGTGCGGCACATTGTGCTCACTCATCTCGATGGCGACCACGCCGGTGGAATCGCCGACTTTCCACAAGCCAAGGTTCATGTGACGGCCGACGAAGCTGTGGGTGCATTTGAGCATCCTTCGTGGTGGGAGGGGATGCGTTACGCCTCTGAGCAGTGGTCCCACAAGCCCCAGTTTGTTATTCACCCGCCCGGATCAAGCGCGTGGCACGGCTTTTCAGGGGTGACAGTGTTATCCGACGTTGATCCGGACATTCTGTTGATCCCGTTAGCTGGCCACAGTCGTGGCCACGCCGCAGTCGCGGTACGTGGCGACAACGGTTGTTGGATTCTTCATGCCGGAGACGCGTTTTACCACCATGGCACACTTGACCGCGTCTCTAAGGTTCCACTGTCTTTGCGCATTCAAGAAACTGCATTTGCTCACGACCGTGCGCTGCTTCGCTCCAACCAGCATCGCCTCTCCGAGCTCTTCTTGGCCGTAATCCGGATGTGCGGATTGTCAACGCCCACGATCCCAGTTTGCTACTCTTGTAGCCAGTGAGAACCCAGGGTCGTGACCGTCATGATCGATGATCCCGTTTCGGACGTTGGGAAAGAGGGGGCTTTGGGCATGGGAAGTGCACAGAAACATGACTTTTGCCGAACAAACATCATGCAGCAATGTGTCAACCTGATCACGTGACAGATTACATGGTCACATGGCTAGCTCACGAAACCACTCTGTAATCGTCTCTGTCTCTCTCTCGCCTCTATCAACCAATCCGCTCAGGACTCTCCTCTGATTGAACAACCCTCCATCTCCACATCTGGCTTCCAGGCCGGGTCGGCTATACATGACTAACACACGCATGAGCACAAGCGAACATGACTGTCTGAGGGAGGCACCAGAGCGCAGGCGATCTCGCTGTACAATGACTACTATGGGACGACAAGGGTCCAGCTGTCTATCTGAGGGAAGCACCAGAGGGCGGGCGATCTGTGCTCGTCAATGATGCGCGAGGTGCGGAGGCGAGCCATCGTGCCAGCGTGGGTGATCGCCTGACGTTGCGAGGGCCGAAATAGGCAGGCATGGTCACCACGGCGTCCTCTACTCGCTCGCCAACGTACGCTTCCGCCGTCTTGCGCATCTGACCAACACCATGGCTGAGATCTGCTGGGGGGTGAACTTCTTGGCCTGGCCCTTGAACTCGGCTTCGTCCATGGGCTCGCCGTCGACGTCAATCACTTAGAAGGGCCACTGCTGCATGTCCGACTGGACCACCTCATCGCCGAATCCGCGAGCGGTGCCAAACACTGTGTTGTGGCGGGTAATGTCGATGGGGTGAGCGGTCTCTCATCACTTCATTGATGACGCGGCCATTCGTCGATGGCGACAGAAGTGGGAGTTTTGAGGTTGCCCTGGTCGTTGGGAATGACTGTCGCCTGATCGTTCTCCCAGACAGCACGCACGAGGAGGACGTGCGGAGAGCGATGCCGATTGGCTTGGTCATGGAAGGGGGGGAGGAGGGGGAAGAAGGGGGATTGAATATTCAATAGGAGGCCTGAGGGGGGGTAGCCAGTGCTGTGTGGGAGTGCGCGGCGAGACGCACCCTCTGTTTAAACGTTAAACGTTGATCGTTGATGGCTGCGTCTGAGCAGCGCAGAAGGGCAGTCGTGCTGGTGGACACTGTTGCCGTAGTTGCTGTTGGGGGTCTATAGTGTCACAACCCTGTCGTCCTAGGGGCGCGGGACCTACACCGCAGGCTGATGGATAGCCCCTTTTGGGGGTTGCAACAGAGTGTGTCGGAACACACTCAATAACAAAGAGGGCAAAGCGATCGAGGAAGCAACAACCAACAGGGGTGTATATTATACTAAGTATGCATGTTTTCTGGGCAGTCAAGTCACGTAGTATAGTGTTTTCCCAGGATCAGCGCCGTAGCATTCATCTATTTGCCGTTATAGCGCCTCCGCTTGGAAAATAGAGGGGGCAGGGCACGGAGCCGGGCTGAGCGCGAAAGGTTGACGCACTTTGGCGGTCCACGGGCAAAGTGGGCAAGCGTCACGACAGCTCGGTTGAGTATGCCTGAGCCTCAGCGTTTTCTGTAAAGCTAGAGGGACATTTAACGCCCAGACTGAACGAGTTTGGCCTGTTGCTCGTCACACTCCACATGGGCCTCACGCACGCCTCACGCGCTCACGTCTCACGGGGCCATCAGCGCTGGCGTAGTGCCCAAGAGAGCAAATAACCAAAATTACTCACGCGGAGCGGACAAAGCCCATCCAGTATTTCAGCGCACTGCAAAAAGCTGAAATGTGAAACTGGACGGGTCGGCCAGAGAAGGATGCAACCCTAATGACGAGTTATTGCGCCGCAACGCAGCGGCAATTGCTCCCCCATATGTCCTGCCAGGCCTGTGTGCAGCGCTTGCACACACTCGCCTCCTGCCATGCGAAGCTTTTGTTGCAACCCTACTTGCTTAGTGCCGGCGGACTGGCCTGGCGCACTGTGCGCCCAGCAAGCAAGCCAGGTGGGTGCTTGCTGCCGACAACCCGCTCGACGCTTGCGCTACCCGCCACCGTCCCTGCGTCAGTTTCTGTTTGCCCAATATGGTCCGTGGTCCCCGTAAGCACCTCAAGCGGCTCGCAGCCCCCTCGAGCTGGATGCTCGACAAGCTCGGCGGCGGCGTGTACGCCCCCCGTCCAGCACCCGGCCCCACAAGCTCCGTGAGAGCCTCCCGATGGTGGTACGTTTTTCCTCCCCCCGCGCCCCTTTCTAGGCAGACTGGCCCTGAAGAGACGATGATGCTATTCTACACATCATGCATGGCTTTCGGATCCTCTGTGGCGACACCCTTCTTTCGATGTCTTGTCTGAGTCTCCTTCTGGCCTTGTCTGCCTACCTCCCTCCTTTGCCCCCTTTCTGCTGGGCGCACAACTGACGCTGTTGTGGTGTTGGGTCTAGGTGCTGCTGCGCAACCGCTTGAAGTACGCGCTCAACGGCCGCGAGGTCAACACCATTGTTCAGCAGCGCCTGATCAAGGTTGACAACAAGGTCCGCACCGACATTACCTACCCCACGGGCTTTATGGACGTGATTAGCATTGAAAAGTCGGGCGAGTACTTCCGTATCCTCTACGACGTTAAGGGCCGGTTTGTGGTCCACCGCATTGCCCCCGAGGAGGCTGCCTACAAGCTCTCAAGGTTAAGCGTGCAGAGCTCGGCCCGCGCGGCGTGCCCCACATTGTCACCCACGACGGCCGCACCATCCGCTACCGGACCCGGACGTTAAGGCCGGCGACTCGATCAAGTTCAACTTGGTTGAGAACAAGCTGGAGGAGATTGTCAAGTTCCAACAGGGCGCCTCGGTCATGGCTACTGGCGGCCGTAACCAGGGCCGTGTGGGCGTGATCATTGGCCGTGACTCTCACCCGGGGGCTTTGACATTGTCCATGTCCGACCCGATCGGCCGCGAGTTCTCCACCCGCATTGGCAACATCTTCATCACTGGCAACGACGGTCAGCACTTGATCTCCCTCCCCTGGCGGTGGCATTAAGCTCACCATCACCGAGGAGCGCGACCAGCGCCGTGCTCAGCGCGAGGCGGCCAACTAAGTTGCTTTGACGTCGTCGGTATCGTGTCTCGAGGAACCCAGGGCAGTTTGCACCGTTCTGTCGTGGATATCTCGCGTGGTCCCTATGCTCGCATGGCATGTGCCCTCGTCCCAAAACCGCTGGCCCTGTCAGCATCCCCCATGCCCATCTTCCGTCGTAGCGCTTATATGTCCGATCCCTATGTTGTGAGCGATTGGAAGCAATGGTCATCGATCATCCCCCGCTGTCTCTTCGGTGGCTTTGATCAGTATTTTGTACTGCAGGCATATATACATCTGCGTGCTACGATGGACCTGAAAAACAGGTGTGAGAGGTTGAATAGGAACGATGTTCGGATTCGACGTCGAAGAGATCCGTGGCAGCAGCGTGGCATTACCTGTGAAGTGTGGGCCTGTGAGGCCTGAGGCTTGAAAGGGATCCTCGATCCACAGAGACATGCATGACAAGAGCTGCTGAGTAGTGACTGAAATGGCTGTTCGAGTGAACTGGCGAGGCATTGATGCTTTTTTCCCACGAGAAACTTTCTTTCCTACTACCAGAAACAAGCACAGTGGACTGAAGTCGACAAGTTGGAAGGATTCATTTGGGGTAGGATCGGTGCATGGCATAGTGTGAGGCAAGGCGACACAAATGCTTCAACGCCGGCAGCAGCCAGGATCGATGAGAAGGAGATACAAATACACGCAATCGTTGGGGGGCGACGAATGGAGGGAGGGAGAGGAGAGGGCGAAAAGACATAGCCAGTTTGCTCCAACTTTTGATCGAGCAGAGCTCAGTATGGTGTAAGCGCGGGGGAAAGATTAAATGGGGGCGGGGAAGACAGCATGTGCCAGGGAGGCTCGAAAAGCGCTTTCTCCTAGGCCGACTTGATGGTAGCAGCGGGGCCAGTGGCCTGGTGTTGCTCAAACAGCTGGTTAAAGACCTTGTCCGAAGTCATGTCGTGGCCAGCCTGGATGCCGCGATGGTAAACACGCAAAATCACATCCACATCCTCAACCGACTGGGGCCGCACATCGGCCAGTTGCTTGATCTTGGCGGTAGCATCCTTGACTTGGTCGTCGTCATGTCCAGCTCGAGCTGTTGGGCACGCGACTTGACAGCATTCCAGCCCGTCAGGCGCGACCCAATCGACACGTACCGACTCATGCCAAAGTCCTCGGGACGGAGGATTTCATAGGTCGAAGGGTTAGCCAGGATGGCTTTGGCGTGGATGCCAGCCTTGTGGGTAAAGGCACAGGCTCCCGTCACATAGTTGTTGAACGGAACCTGCACCTCCACTGCTTCGGCCACCAAGTTTTCCACTTCACGCAGCGCCTTGAGGTTGTACTTGGACATGACATACTCCCGGTCGGCCGTGTACATACGGGCAATAAAGCCACCGAGGGGTGGGATGCCATTTCGCTCGCCAATACCGAGAACCGAGGTGTCGACATGGGTCGCACCGGCCCGAGAGCAGTGTACGCATTGGCGATTGCACATCCCGTGTCATTGTGGAAGTGGCACTCAATGTCGCAGCTCACCACGCCACGGAGAGTGCGGACCAAGTCGTAGACTTGCCGCGGGTTGGCCACACCCACCGTATCAGCAATACCGACCCGGTTGACGCCCACCTTGTCGACGGCTTGGTAGATGGACAAAAGGTCCACCAGGTCGGACCGGAACGAGTCCTCAGTCGAGAACCGAATCTCAATCCCGTGCGACTTGACATAGTTGATCACCTCGATGGCCTTCTTGGTAATGTAAGTCATGTCCTTGCCGTGCGAGTACTCGCGCAGGAACTTGGACGTGCCCATGACCACATCCACACCATCCACCCCGTCTGGACCGCAATCCGGGCATCGTCCATGTGGCAACGAATGTGGGTGATGACCTTGGTCTTGAGGCCGAGCTTGCAGATCGCCTCACAGTCGGCCCGGCTCTGCTCCGAAGCAGCAGGGGAGGTAAGTTCAATGCAGTCCACGCCAAACGCATCGAGCGCCTTGGCAATCTTGATCTTGGTCTCGGTGTCGAAAAAGGCGTTGGCAAACTGCTCGCCCTCGCGCAGCGTCGACTCGATGATCTTAAAGTTGCTCACGTTGGACAAAAAGTCAGAAGCGCGGTTGGCAAACGGCTGGACGGAAAAGTCCTTGCCCGACGTGCCGGGCGGGCGGGTGACGGGCGTCTCAAAGCCGACATGGTCGGCGGTGGAGCCGGAGGGCTGCTGCACGCGGCCCTCGGAGGGCGCACTGGCGGGGCACTGGGTGTCTTCGTGGGCAGTGGGACACATGATGGCGGGAGGAGGAGGGGATGGAGGTGGTGGTGGGTGGTGGTGGTGAGGGCGGTCGGGGCGAGGGGCTGGGCCACAGCTTTATTAATACGCGGCAGTGGCTGGCCTGCTCCAAGCCATGGCCTGAGTCGTTTGTTCAATGGGGCTGGAGCAACCCGAGATGAGCACCTTCGCATCCAACACCGCTGCGATGCTGGCTGGCTGAACTTTTCGGGCGATAAGTTTTCTCCGTCACGGTGCGGCCCACCGGCGGCCCAGCACAGCGCCACTCTGGCCATCTCCGTGGCTGGGTGCGCCCCCTGGGCCCAACCCACGGGTGGCGCAGCGCCAGTGTACAGACTGGCCGCCAGCGCTAGGGTACAGACTGGCCGCCAGCGCTAGGGTTGCTGCTTTTCCTTTCCTGTTGGGGCCAGTTTTCAGCCGAGGGGATGGAAATAGTCGATGGAGCAGCCATGCCTCCGAAGATCGGAGAACGCTTCCCCGCATTGTGAGGTGACGTAACCGCACAGACCGCCGACCGCGCACAGAGCGCCATTGGTAAGGAGAGCTCGCGGTGTTCGCAGCGGTAGTAAGTGTGGAAGGGAAGAGAGATGCGGCATGAGTATCCCACAACAGGCGCGCCTCAACAAATGCAGTATCCAAAGGGGAGTGTCGGACAAGGAAGTGTGGGTGGATAGATTGGAATCACGCCGGCAAAAGGGAGGGAGGATTGGGAGAAACCGCTTATTGCGGCATTAAAACGCAAAAGTGAGGAAAGAGAGATACGCAAGATGTGTGTGCGTCCGTCTCTTGCGCTTGTTGTTCTCAAATACCGGCATCCTGTCAGAATTGGCCACAGTCACCACCCCCCTGAGCCCTTTTGTACCACCTGGCCACTGCTAATAAGCGCTAAGCCTGTTGCAATCACTCCCCATCAGCAAACGGCGACGGAAAGGGAAAAGAGGGAAAAGATAATGATAGAGACAGTGGGAAATAAAGAATAAGAAACGGAGACAAACAGCCACATCATACTTAAGTATTCCCACCATCCGGACCGCTTCGCCTGTCAGCGGCTGACCCCAACGGTGCCACAAGGACACCATGTGAGCGGGAGGAAAGCACACGGGTCCGTCGCATAGTATGGTATAATGTGGCAACAGAACGTATAGTCACCGAGAAACACTCTCGCTAACCATCATTTCAAGGACATGCGGCATGGCCCTGATACAGAAATGCCGCAAACCGGAACAACGGTCCATCCGCTGTCATAGCCCCCGGCCCTCGTCACTTTCTTACTCTTACCCCCACCGTGGTGGTGTTCTCAGGAACGTTTGGGGGCGCCATCCAGAAGACTGCATATAGACTACGGTATGTGAGGAAGCTCTGTCCTTGCCATCCAAGTAAGGCAGGCGAAGCGTGAAGCTGGTGACGGGGCGAAGCAGATGCGGGACAAACCATTGCACACAAGACGTGGATCTCGGAGAGCAGCGGCGCATCGCACCTGAACATTTCAGCGCCACATTTCCTCCGTTGGTTGTGGGCGGCGCATGAAGCTTGAAGCTTCAACTTGAAGACGAAGCACGACGCACAACGCACAACGCTGCAAGCCAGCCTGCCGGCTGCCCCGCCGCTCCTCCTGCCACCTGCCATCGCCCACCACCGCGAGCATGGGCCAGCCCGCCGCCGCCGCCGCCGCCGCACTTGCTGCCGCCCACCACACCCTCCTCCCTGCCCTCTGCTCCTCCCCCCCCGACACCCCGCCCACCTGGACCGCCGTCGCCCACACCGCCGATGCTTTGGCCAGCCTCTTGCGCCAGCCCGCCGCCCGCACTGCCGCCGCCTCCACCCCGCTCGCCTCGGCCGTGGCCCCGCTCCTGACCCAGGCCGCCCAGCAAATCTCTGTCCCCGGTTCTGCCCCCACCGATCCACCTGCCCTGCCTCCGCTTGTGTCTGCCCTGACGCATCTGTTCCGTGTCTCTGCCAACTTTGTCGCCGACTCGGACGCGAACCGCACCGCGCTTCTCGATGCCGACGTGGCCAGCGCAACGACGACGGCGCTCCTTGCGCTCCTCCCACTTGCGGCGGACCCCGCGGTACGCGAGACGGTGTTAACGGCTGTGCGGGCCGCGGTGGCCGCACTTCTCAACGTAGGCTATGGTGGAGCGGCGTTCTTGGAGCGTATGGCGGCCCAACCGGGCTGCTGACCACTTTGCTTCATCTTGCTTCCCCGCCCCCTGCCCAGCCGGCTGCTGGCATTCACTTGCCCGCTCACCCCGGCTCTTCGACGGGGGCTATGGCGGCTGTCTGGGCGTGGCAGTTGCTCAATGACCTTTTGCCTCTTGCCCTGGCCGAGCCCGACGAAGGAGAAGCCAAGGCCGACGCGGCTGATCAGGCGGTTGGGGCCAAGGAGGAGTTGGGACTGGCCTTGGTCCAAGCGGCCACCTCGGTCTTGCAAGCTTTCCTTGCCGTTTCGCCCCATGGCGAGGACCACGACGAGGGCGATGCTGCCAACATGAGTTTGGACGCCGAGTTGCTTTCGTATACCACCAAGGCACTGGAAGAAGGCGCCGACAAGAGTACCGCCGTTCGCGTTGCTATGCTCTCCCCCTTGCAGCACGGACCGTGTGGCCTCCAGGTCCTGGTCCACTTTCTTGAACGCGCTTCGCCACCCACTGCCTGGCCCCGTCCAACCGCGCCTTCGGGAGGAAAGGATCAGGTCAAGGACAAGGACGATGACGAGGCGGGCGAGAGCGAGGACGAGAGCGACAACGAAAACGGCAACGACAACGAAAGTGAAAGCGAGAACCAGGACGAGGCATGGGGCGCGTAAACTTTATGCCACTGCCAAGGGTGCGGCCGGACGTACGATGGTAATTGTGGCAGGAGAAGATGCGTTGATGCAAGGTTGTTTGCTGGACAGGCGGGACTGTTGGCGCGTGTGGATGCATGGTTGGACGCTGCAGCCCAACCTCAAACCTCAACCCCATCCGCATCCGCATCCGCATCCGCATCCTTATCCATCCTCCCCATCCGCTCCTGAAGGCACCAAGACCGACTCGTTCGTACCCCGTTCCGATTTGACGGCGCTCGGCTTGCTTGTGCTCGGCAACCTAGCACGAAGCGATACGAACGTAGAAGCGTTGGCACAGCGGGGCGTAGGTACTCGTGCTGCCGCTTTGCTCCAGGCCACACTGGCCGCTTCCGAACCAACCTCCGACACCCAGCCAACGAGCACGAGTCGGAGCACGAGCTGGACAAGCCGATGGGACTGGTGCGGCCAACGGGGGCCGACTTGCGAATCGCGCATGGCGCATTGGGCTTGCTGAAGAATATGGCGGTACCACCTTTGGCCCATGTACGCTCCCAGTTGGTGCAAGCGGGTACTGTGGCCAGTGCGAGCCACCTGCTCACTACCCAGTTTGACCTGGCGCGACCCGTGCAGCAAGTGGCCGCTGGGCTGATCAAGATGCTGGTCCAGGACAATGGGCAGGCGGCAACCAAGTGGCTCAAGGGCCTGATTGGGTCCTTGGCCGCTCTGGCCGCCCGGTCGGACGTACCGGGTCCAAACTCCAGTCAGCCCGGGCGGTGGCAGCAACGGTGCGGAGCGTGCTTCGTCCGCCCACCGCAGCGCCGCGTCCACTGCCAGCCCTGCGGAAGGGGTACAAGTCCTCCTTGGGACCGGCCACAGCCATAGCCCAAGCCAAGGCTCAGCTGGGACAGCAAACCATCGTACACTGTCTTGTACAGTTGTTTATCGATGGCCAGAAAGCGCGGCATGCGCAACTGGAAGCCGAAGACCGTTTTGGCCCTTACTCTCGTTGCGTCCCACCTACGTCCCGGAGGTGCAGGTACCGTCGCCCTTGCCCTCTCCATCTCGGAGACGCAGAAGGAAGGACAAGATGCGCTTGTGGCGCTCTTGGCACCTCCTTCTCCGCCTCCCTTTCCGCGTCCCGACGCTGTGCGCGCCAATGCGTGCGCGTTGGTTTGGCGCTACTTCATACCACCGGGCGTGGCCGAGCCCGAGCCTACGACCTCTCCCAAGATGAGCAGCTCTCTACGATTGGGGGGGACAGTGGCGTGTCGTTGCCCGACGCGCGACACCGCTGGCTCGCGCCCTGGTTCCTGCACTGCAGCGTGCCCAAACGCATTCCCTCCCCGTTGGTCCGGCCGCCAGGCGGCGCTGGTGGTGGCCAGTCGGTGGGCGGTGGAAGTGTAAATGGGAATGGGAATGAGGAATTTGAATTGAATTGAATCCATTCTGTGCAGAACGGGTGGAAAAGGTAACGTATCTTTTCCTTGTACACAAGGCGCCGGCGCGTTCCCACGGGCGTCCAGGTGCAGTTGGATCTCCACAGAGAAAAGAGAAAAGCAGTGGTGCGGGTAGGTGCGATTCGATGAGGCAGGTTCTGGACCCAGCGCAATCGGTTAGTAGCTTAGTTTAGCTTGGCTAGCTTTACGATGGTAGTTCCTCTGGCCCTCTTTCGACAACCTTCGTTGGTTTATCCTTGTGGGTGTCCTCGGACCAGCTTCGGGTCCTCCAGTCGCTATGCACACTCAGTTCTATATGCGAGACGACCCATGTGGACCCCACGCCCAGACCATACGGTAGTATGTTGCCGCGTCGGGCCTGAGCCTCAGGCCGACCTCAGGAACCTGCACGCCACCCCACGCCAGCCTCAGTCCTGCGGTCGTACCTTGGCACCTGTCGCACTATACCGTAGTCGGGATCTACTACTTCTACACCTTACACCTTCTATCCGTTCCAGTGTGGCGTCCCGCCGCTCCATCCCCACACAGACTGAACTCAGTACTCAGTCAGAGTACTCCTGGTAACCCACATGCCTCACCCCACTATACAGTCTAAGTATACTAAAGTCCAGTGTCCTCCTGCACCATGCTGCTGTTGGGTGCTCGGGCGCGGGTGCACAACCCCCACGCCCTCGAGGGCCTTGCCATCACCACAGCATTCAATGGTTCCCAAGCTGGGCCTGAGCCTGAGCCTGAGCTTGAGCATGAGCTTGCCTTACTAAGGGGATACCACTTAGATACTACTTACTGCTTGAGCCCCCCCAGGTCACTATCCCCCGCGCCCTCGGGCTCCCAAAACCCCGGCGCTTATGACCTCGTGTCCACGTGCGTCGTTGCACTGCTACCAAGGTCGTCTATATGAGTCACCCTATACCTACCCTAGTACCCCCTGCAGCGCCAGTAACCCATGTGCCAGCGCACCCTGAGGATGCTCTACCAAGGCGCCCATCGTGCCGGGCACCCAGTGCAGTGCAGCTACAGCAGGGACGCGGTGGGGTGGGTAGTGGCGGGATGCCGAGTTCTGTGCTCCGGGGACGTCGGGGGCACGGAAGTGGGAGGGAGCAGTGTCTCCCAGCGGGATGGGCACGGTAAGGCGGTAGGACAAGCGCACATGGGCGAAATAGAATGTATGAGTGGGACGTGGGGGGGGGGGAAGGGGGGGGGAGGGGGACTTTGTACACGACTTCAATAGACGTCCATGACATGTGACAATCGAATCGCTTGCCCCTCGCGCACACTCGCTGGCAACAAGCACAGCGCAAGGGAACATAGCATAGGATCGTAGGATCGTAGGATCGTAGCCCAGAGCACCTTAGCCAACAACAAGCCCCTGGACCTGTGTCCGTCCAAACAAGTTCAGTCTGAACTGCCCGAACAGGCACGGCATTTGTCCAGGCAAAGCATCATTGTCCAGCCAGGTCGGGCGGACGAGAAGCATTGCTCGCAAGCCTGGGTGGTGGGGGAGGCGCTCGGACAAATGTGTCCTAATCGAGCGAAGCACGCAGTGCGCTGGCTGGGATGGGATCAAAGTTGTGCACGTCGATGCCTTGGGCCAGCAGTGCCGCTTCGGCATGCGGAGGCACCAGCTTCCCAATCAAGTCAGGACGAACCGACAGTTCTTCGCGGGTAAAGTTAAACAATGGGGGGAACGGGCGGCCGTTCGGCAACAAATGGCTCGTCTGACCTTCGGGCGGTGGCTGCCGCAGTTCGTCAAAGTACGGGTGAGCCAAGGCCTCGGCTGCACTCAGCCGTGCAGTGGGGGTGTAGACGAGCAACTGGGACAAGAGGTCGATCGCATCCGAGGGGTGCGCGCACGGAAGACCTTGTTAAACGGATGCGGGCGGATTTGCGGGAACTTGTGCTCCATGTACGCCGGGTTCATCTCCTTGATCTGCTCACGCGAGGGTGTGCCGAGAATCTTGATGATCTCTACCAATTGGTCAATCCCACTCTCACCTGGGAAAAGCGGCTGTCCTTGCATCAGTTCGGCCATGACACAGCCGGTAGACCAAATGTCTATGTAGAATGGATAGGACCCACTTGGTCAGTCACGTCAACGCTCCTAAGGGAGGATAGCCGCCAGGGGCCAGCCAGCCAGTAAGACAGAAGGAAGGGGATAGTACGCACCAATGCTGGTTGTGTAGTTGGTCGCACCGAAAATCAGTTCAGGAGCGCGGTAGTAGCGAGAGCAAATGTAGGATACGTTGGGTTCGCCCGGGTTGAGGATCTTGGCCGAACCAAAATCGCAGAGTTTGAGCACGCCGGCCTGGGCATTGAGCAGCAGGTTTTGGGGCTTGATGTCGCGGTGGCAGATGCCCATCGAGTGGATGTAGACGAGAGAGCGGAAGAGCTGGTACATGTAGAGTTTAATGAGGATCATGGGCATGTTTTGCTTGGCCTTGACATACGTCCGCAAGGAGCGGTAAATCGTCTCTGGCACATACTCCATCACGAGGTTGAGGTACACCTCGTCCTTCTCGGGCAGGGGATAAAAGGTTAGGTTAGCGACAGTGCACGCTGTGCGGCCAAGAGGGGATGCCGAAAACGTACCTTGTTGCCGTTGGAGTAGAAAAAGGCGCGCAGGTCGCACACGTTGGGGTGGTCAATGATGCGCATGATCTGCAGTTCGCGGTTCTTGAAGCGCTTGTCCTGGAGAACCTTCTTGATGGCAATGTCCTTGTGGCCCTCCTCCTGGCCGGGCTTGGGCTCGAGCCCCTGGACAAGGGTGGCCTGGAAGACGACGCCAAAGGAGCCGTTGCCAATGACCTTGCACGAGTTGTACCCGATCTCGACGGGGGGGCATTGGGGGCGGCAGAGCCGACGGTGGCGAGGACCTTGATGACGGTGCTGTCGCAAGGGGAGGCAGGTGGACGCCGTTGATGGCGCTGGACATGGCGTGCAGGGGGGGAGGGGGGAGGGTGGTGGAGGGGGGCGGCAGGTGGTGGTGGGGGGCGTGGGCAGCCGTGCACTGGCCAGACGCCGTCCAGCGGCCAAGCGCACACGCATCCAACCACGCCTCCCTCGGGCTCAGCCGCGTCGACGTTGCTCATCGATCATCGATCATGCACCATTCGTCATCGGCCATCCGCCATTGTGCCTATGCATGAACGCTTCCCGCCAATAAGCGGGGCCGCGGATGGGAAGGGACGACCGCTGATCTGTGCACCACCGGTGAGCGTCGGCTGCCACTGGCCCTGTGCCGCAGGCCGGGTGGCGCGGGGCAGGGCGCGGCGCGACACTCGCCACGTGCGGGCGCGGGCCAGGGTCCCGGGGTGCACGGCGCCAGCCTGATGCGCATGCCGGCGCGCTTCGAGAACAATCCACGAGCGCAAGCGCAACCCTACTCGGCTGCGCTGCGCTGGGCCGCAGCGCCAGTTCGCCTGGGGTCTGCGGCGCTGTGGGCCAGCGCCAACCAAACCCACGCAGGCAGGCAGCGTAGCGCCCCCGGCCGCCGCTCTGCGTTGTGCGTTCCGCCCGGCTTGCCCTTTCCGCCCGCCCCTTCTTGCCTAAGCACAACCCGCTTTCAAGTTTCAAATGCAGCTGGACGCACAAATGCCCATGCTGAGCTAAGCTCCTCGCCCACTTTTTTCAACGTCGCTCGTCTCGTCCAAAGCGCATCCACCCACCGCCCAGCCCATCGCCGCTCACAGCCCCCGCCCAGCGGCTGCCTCCCTCGGCTGCGCCCGCCCCCCCCCCACCATGAAGGAGATCGTCAAGTCGGGCGCTCCCAAGAGCATCAAGTCCATCCAGTTCGGCGTCCTGTCGCCCTCGGAGATTGTCGAGCTCTCCCAGGTCGAGGTCGTCGACCGCTCTCTCTATGAGCCCAACTCCAACAAGCCCATGCCCGGCGGGCCCAACGATGCTCGCCTCGTACGTCCGCTCTCCCTCCCTGCCTCCCCTCTTCTCTGGCCCGGCCTCTTCGTTCTGACCCTCTCGTGCGCTCCAGGTGTGTCAGCAAGGACGGCACATGCGAAACGTGCCACAAGGATATGAGCGACTGTGTCGGCCACTTTGGCTATGTCAAACTCGCTCCCCGTCTTCCACGTCGGCTTTTTTAAGCACACCATCTCCATCCTCCAGGTCATCTGCAAGAGCTGCTCCACCGTCCTGCTCGACGAAGCGGACCGACGCAAGTACTTGCGCGCGTTTCGCCGTCGTGGGCTCGAGAACCTCAAGCGCACCCAAACCTTCAAGCAGGTCAACACAGCCGCTCGCAAAGTCGTCCACTGCCCCCACTGTGGCAACACCAACGGCGTTGTCAAGAAGGCGGGGCCGTTGAAAATCGTCCACGAAAAGTTCCGGCCAAAAAGACGGCCGAGGAACAAGCTCAGTTCTATGACTCGTTCGACTACATGATCAGCACCGGCGGCTCTGGCCCTGGGAGCGGGACCGACGTCAAACAGCACCTCAATCGTGCACAGGACGACCTGAACCCACTCAAGGTCCTCGAGCTGTTCAAGCGCATCTCGGACGAGGACTGCGAGCTGCTAGGTCTCCGTCCTGAACACGGTCGCCGGAGGAGTATCTGTGGCAGTACATCACCGTCCCCCCGTTTTGCATCCGCCCTGCCGTGCAGCAAGAGACGGCGACCAATGAGGATGACCTGACAATCAAGATTGCTGAGATTGTGTTTGCCAATGCGTTGGTGCGCACCTCCATCTCGCGCGGCGCGCCCATCAACCAGCTCGTCGAGCAATGGGACTTTCTCCAAATGACTTGTGCACTCTACATCAACTCGGAGCTGCCTGGTGTAGCGCAGAGCATGGGTCCTGGCGCGGGGAAACCCGTTCGCGGGTTCTGTCAACGACTCAAGGGTAAGGCAGGTCGGTTCCGTGGGAACCTGAGCGGCAAACGTGTCGACTTCTCTGGTCGTACCGTCATCCCCCCGACCCAACTTGCGTATTGACGAGGTGGCTGTGCCCGAGCGTGTGGCCAAGATCTTGACATACCCTGAGCGCGTCAACGAACACAACATTGAAAAACTCCGACAGGCCGTGATCAATGGTCCGGACGTGCATCCGGGTGCCAACTTTATTGAGGATGGGGTGACCGGCTTTAAGCGTATGATCAAGTTTATGGCGCGACGCGAAGAAGGCGCCAAGCACCTCAAGATTGGCGACATTGTCGAACGCCACATTCACGACGATGACATTGTGCTGTTTAACCGGCAACCTTCGCTGCACAAGCTGTCCATCATGAGCCACCGCGTCAAGGTGCGGCCATGGCGTACGTTCCGTCTCAACGAGTGTGTCTGCAACCCCTACAATGCCGATTTTGACGGCGACGAGATGAACATGCACGTTCCCCAGACTGAAGAGGCCCGTACCGAGGCCACCATCTTGATGGGCGTCAAAAAAACCTGATTACCCCCGCAACGGCGAACCGATCATTGCGGCGACCCAAGACTTTATTACAGCGTCGTACCTCTTGACCAAGCGTGACCGGCTGTTCAACCGTGCCCAGTTGGCCCAGGTGTGCGCTGCGTTTGGCGATGGCACTACGCACATTGACCTTCCGCCGCCAACCATCCTCAAGCCAGAGCGGCTCTGGACAGGCAAGCAAGCGTTTGGCCTATTAATGCGCCCTAACAACCGCGAAGCGGGCCATGTGCTGGTCAACTTAGAGGCCAAGTGCCGTACGTTTGAAAAGCCGCGCGCTGGGTACATTGAGGACATGTCGCCCAACGATGGCTTCCTCGTGATTCAGAACAGTGAGATCATGTGTGGTGTGGTGGACAAGGCGTCGGTGGGAGATGGCAAGAAGAACTCCATCTTTGGTGTGATGCAGCGCGACTATGGTTCGAACGTGGCGAGCGAAGGTATGAACCGGTTGGCCAAGACGTGCGCACGCTGGTTGACCAACCAAGGCTTTTCCTTGGGCATTAACGATGTCATGCCGGGCATCAAGCTGTCGACCCACAAGGACGATAAGGTTGAGGTTGCCTATGCGCGCTGCTTGGACCTGATCGAGAAGGCCAAGTTGGGCCAGCTGCAAAACGAGCCTGGGTGCGACCAAGACCTGACGCTGGAAAACAAGATTTCGGGCGTGCTGTCGGATGTTCGGAAAGATGTGGGTGACATCTGCATGTCCGAACTGAGTCGCCACAACGCTCCGCTGGTAATGGCCGTATGTGGTTCCAAGGGATCCACGATCAATGTGGCGCAAATGGTGGCCTGTGTAGGACAGCAAATTATTAGTGGCAAACGTGTTCCCAATGGGTTCCAAGAACGTTCGCTCCCGCACTTTGCCAAGAGAGCAAGGACCCGCCGAGTAAAGGATTTGTTCGCAACTCGTTCTACACTGGCCTTACCCCACCGAATTCCTCTTCCACGCCATCTCGGGCCGTGAGGGTCTCGTCGACACGGCAGTAAGACGGCCGAGACGGGGTACATGCAACGTCGGTTGATGAAGGCGCTGGAAGACCTGTCGACGCACTACGACACATCGGTCCGTAACTCGGTAGGAGGCGTGGTCCAATTCGTCTATGGAGACGATGGGTTGGACCCGGCCGAGCTCGAAGCCGATGCACTGCCGGTCGAGTACATGCGCACCTGGCGCCACGCGCGCGCCATCACGCGCAACGTTCCCTCGCGCACCTTGTTGCCGTTTGAAATCACAGAGCTGGTGGACAAGCATCTTGCCCAGCCTCGTTTTGCCCAGTCCACGCTCATGTACCGCCAACAGATCCGTGCGTTCATCGTGGATTCGGTGGTGAAGCGTGCCGCGCAGATTCGGGAGGCTTATGGTCTCTACCCGGCGCAAGAACGCGAAGGGGATTGGGACGAAGATACGGACCTGACCATGGGTGCGGACGCTGCGTCGATCCAAGTGGTGGAGAACAAGACCAAGGTCACCGTAGCGGCCGTGGACAAGTTCTTGCAGTTGTGCGGGAAAAGTATATGCGTGCCAAGGTCCGAACCGGGCACGGCTGTCGGAGCGATCGGCGCTCATCCATTGGTGAGCCGGGCACACAAATGACCCTCAAAACCTTCCACTTTGCGGTGTGGCCTCAATGAACGTCACGCGCGGTGTACCGCGGATCAAAGAGATCATCAATGCCGCCAAGGTGATTTCCACCCCGATCATCGAGACCAGCTTGGTATCGGACAAGAGCGAGGCAGCGGCACGGATCGTCAAGGGCCGGATCGAGAAGACGTACTTGACGGACGTGACGAGCGTGGTGGAGGGGTGGTAGGACGGGACTATGCCTACATTGGCCTGCACGTCGATCTCGAGACCATCTCCAAACTGCAGTTGGAAATCAGTGTGGCGGACGTGAAGCGGGCGATTGTCAAGACGCCCAAGTTGCGCATCAACGAGTCGCGTGTGCAAATGTCGGAGAAGCTGGGCCGGATCCGCATCTACATTGACCGAGAAGATGAGAATGGGTCGTATGCGCTCTCGGCGCTGCGGCGGCAATTGGACTCGATTGTGGTCGCTGGCAACCAACATATTCTTCATGCGATCGTCACACCCGAAAAGGGCATTTACAAGGTCCGGGCCGAAGGCTACGGCCTCAAGGAAGTCATGACCACCGTCGGCGTCGTCGGCACGCATACCTACACCAACCACGTGATGGAAATGTGCGACGTGTTGGGCATCGAAGCTGCCCGTTCCTCCATCTACAACGAGATTCAAGAAACCATGAGCGCACATGGCTTGGGCGTCGATCCGCGCCACGTCATGCTCTTGGCGGACGTCATGTCGTACAAGGGCGAAGTACTGGGCATCACGCGCTTTGGTGTGGCCAAGATGAAGGACAGCGTGCTGATGCTCGCGTCGTTTGAAAAGACGACGGACCACTTGTTGATGCCGCATGTTTGGGAAGAACGATGGGATCGAAGGTGTGTCCGAGAGCATCATCATGGGCAAGCCAACCCATGGCTTGGGTACGGGCCTTCCTTCGCTCGTCAGTACACGACCTACACTCCCGCCCCCACGTCGCTTGCTGTTTGACCGGGCGCCCACACCGGCGCTGGTGGGAACAGCGGCGTGAGACAGGACAGAGAGCGCGATATGCATGGTTCCCAGTCCTACTCGAGCGACTTTGCTGCGCGTTGCACAGGCGGCGTACCTGTGGATGAGATTGGTGAGAGGGACGAGGTAGATGGGATAGATGGGGTTGATAGGGTAGATAGATGATCTCGATGATCGATAGGCACTCAACCCAGTGAGTATAAAAAGGGCAGAAGAACAGAAAAGAGGACAAGCAGAACAGAAGTACGCTGCCACGACAGCGACGGGTATTAAACGCAAACTCATGCTAGGCCTTCACGCCCGCGCCGGTTCTCCCATCCGCTCTGTCGTCGCCCACGGTCCGGGCCCATGCGCTCCCACTGTGACCCGTACAGTTGTCCAGCGAGATTTGCGGGGCACAGGCCACTGCAACGTCCATCCTGTCTTCTCATCTTGCTCTTCGTTTCGGGCAAAGCCCACAGGGAACAGGGAACAGCAGGGTACCACGATACCAATGGCTCCCCCCCTACTACCATCCTCTCTCTTCGTTGGGGTGCGTTGCGCACGGATGGACGTTTCGGTCATCGGTTTAAGGGAAGGTGTTTCAGACAATGGTGGGCGAAGGTCGTTTCATCGCCTCAACCGCCGTGCTCCACCACCCGGCAGCCTCTCAATGTGCTATTTGGATACGAGGAGTTCAAAGGGGGGGTCTATACCTATAATGTATCAGGAAGTGAGAATCATTGGCAAGAGTGACGATGGCTGTGCCAAAAGTCCTCGCTGCTTCATGTGGATCTGGTACTACTATTAGCTCGCCCTGCAAGCAAGCACACCGTCCTCATTCTGATCACAAGTGAGTGTGATCTCGATCCAGAGGGTTGTTGTTCTGTGGTGTGCTTGGTAGCCCGCCCTACTCTCCTATGATACTCTTCCATTTTCATCCTTCTTGTTTCGGTTCCTAAGTTCACGAAGCCGAACTGTAGTGTTTTTTATTCGTCGCAAGTATCGTTTCACACTCTGCTATATCCTCCTTAGCAGTGACATCTCCGTCTGGATGGAATGGATGTGGGTTTGGTCAGTAGCAGTGCGCTGCCAACGGGAGTCGGAATGCGTCTCGCCTGGTCTCAAGGTGTGGAGGCGAGAAGTTGACTATCGAGATCATATAGTGGCCACGGAAGAGAGAGCATGTACAGCTTATCCTCCATTGCCTCGCTGACTTATCTCCTATCCCGGAGGAAGGTCTCGCATCTATAGATACTAAAGTCGCGGGTAGAATAGCAAGTAGCAAGATACTATCAATCAACGTACAACGTTCAACGTTCACCCTGCGCCAATGGACCATGCAGGCTGCATATGGCCAACGCAACGCGAGCACGAACCACGGGTGCGTGCTGGACCACAGGTTCAAGGGTTTTCGCTGCGCCTAATTTCGCCACCAAACAACAGTCCACGAGGTACGAACAAGATACAAAACAGACAACAAGAGCACGTAGCAGCTGCGACCGAGTATGCCAATCGACATGATCCTCGGTACCCCCGCAACCAACAAAAAACAAGGAGGATGCGGGATGGCGAACAGGAAACAAGAAACAAAGAACAAGAACAACCCAGAGGGGGGAGAGAGATGAGACGAGCGTCAAAAGGAGAGGATCGTCCCATCATGCCACATGTCACATATGTTGTCATGGAAGAACAGCCTACCACGAACAAAAACGATGCAGAGGGGACAAAATAAACCGGTACACAGCTCGGGAGGATGGATGAATTGAGATCAAGGTGCGAATCCTGTGCCGGAGCCGGAGGCAGAGGCAGAGCCGGAGCCCGTGCCGGAACCCAAGGCGTCGCGCGAAAACGAAGCGGGAGGGAGGTACGTGAGGTAATCCGCGCCGAGGAGGAGAGACGACTCGGTGGAGCCGTCCGGACCCGAGGTCATATCGTACGGTCGCGGCCGACGAAAGGGGAGTATCGGGCTTGCCGACCTCTTTCCCACTCTCCTCAGACGCAAGTTGCGAAGTGGCACTGGTCGACTCGGAACTTTCTCGTGGTAACAGGTCCGAGGAGACGGTGGACCGAATCCCTGAGCCCGGGTTGGACACGGTGGGGGTAGTGGAAGAGCGACTGGTGCCGCCCCGGTCCTTGTTCCCGCTTCCGTTCCCGCTCCCACTCCCACTTGCGCTGCCTTCCTCGGAAGAGGAGGAACGGGTGCAAAGTGGCTTGCCCTGGACAGGAGCAAACGGTCCACGCTCGCCGGGTTGAGGCTGCAGCGCCGAGTAGAGCATCTCCCGAATCGCCGCATCGGTCAAAGGGGCGTTCTTGGCCCGACGGCGCCGTCCCACAGGTAGGGTGGGGTCGAGCAAGGAGGAATGGGAACGGGATCCGAGACGGTTCTTGTGCACCGTACGCAGATCTTCCTTGAGTCGTCGATTGATGTTTTTGAGCAAGTGTAGTTCGTAGCACCAACTCGATCCACGCCCTGGCGCCATCTCGCAAAACACGTTCGACTCCTCTTTTCCTCGTTGGCGGTCTTGTCGGGACAAAGGACGAGGTTGGCGGGCCATTCATCCATCTGCTTGGTGGTGGCACGCGCAATGTGCATCCAGACGCTCACATGCGCCGACGCATGCACCGTCTCCGGCTCCATCAATGGGCTGGGATACAAACTCGACACTACATTCACTGTTTGCCCCTCGGTCGCCGACAGGGTATGCAACACAGCTGTCGGATGGGACGTGTGTACCGCCTGCCCAAGCGCGACTGCCGCAGCAGGCTCGCACAGTTCATGGAACTTTTTGCCCATCAATGCGCGCGGCGGTACACACAGTACGTTCGCCACGGGCGAAAGCACATTGAGGAACAACCCGTCCGTCGACACGCGCGCCCAAAATCCCAGTTGGGTCGAAGCCATGCGGGTGAGGATGTCCTGCGCAAGATAATACACAGGTCGCGGTCGTCCGGTCGAGACAACAACTTTCCTCCCTTTGCCCTGCTCGAGATGCAACTTGCCCGACGACTCGATCCAGCGGTACGAGTTGCTTTTACAGCGCATGCGGAACAGCAGGTTGACCGTGGGTGCCAAGTCGCGTTGGGTGCGTCCACGACGGTGGGACGCCGAGCGGGCCGAGGCAGCAATGGAGGCGTTGGAGGTGGAGTCCTTCAGTTCCCGGAATACCGGTACCACGTCTGAAGGATGGGTAAAGTCGGCGATCGAGCAGCCGATCAGGTCCGAGGGCAAGAACCCAAGAATGTGTTCGACCGACGGAGACATGTAAAAGATGGTGCCCTTGAGCGAGAGGACAAAGGTAAGGTCGTGCGCATTGTCCAGGATCAAATTGGCCCACGAGGGCTGCTCCAACTTGCCCTTCACTGCCTTGGCTACATTCTCAGCATTGTCCAACTTGCGCTCCATCGCCAGTTCCTCAGGGGTTAGGTTCACCGTCGCCGGGGCCCACGAGCCTCGGGGGGAGACAGTGAGACGCAAGCGCCGTCAGCCCTGCCGGGCCAGAGGCCGTCGGGTTGATGGCCGAGTAATTGACAAAGTACGAACCATCCGACATCTTTTCCACAATTGACCCGGGTTGCTCCACCAAGTCAATCTGGAAGCCCACCAGGTATTTGATCCGCTCCGCATCGTCCCACGTGATGGGCACAATCGTGACCAAATTGATAAACGGTTGGCCATCTTTACGATAGTTGATCAGACTCGCTTGGCACTCTTTGGTTTGGGCCAAAAACTTGGCCAGATGCTCAACCGCTTGGTGGTCCGTTGCATATCGCTCCGAGCCCTTCTGCACCAGCCCGGCAGGCGCTTGAAGGAACCGACAGTTCCGCCCGAGCACCTCGTGTTCCTCGTACCCCGTCAGACGAAGAAACGTGTCCGAGCAGTAGACAATCGGCTGGTCCGGTAATTCCACATCGACAATCGTAAAGGAACACGACTGGTCCACCGGACCAATGTTGACATCGGATTGGGCCGCGAAGCAACCTTGATAAGTGCTTTGAGAACATCGAAACCGGACGCAGAGTAGGGATGGTGCGGTAGCTGTGGCGACAATTCCTTAGACGGAGCCTCTGCCTGACGACCGTCGACGGTGTCCTGCACACTTGCGGAGGAAGGAAGGAGGACGCCTTCCTGCGTCGTGTTGAGGCCTGTGGTCTTGGAATCAGATGATCGCACCTGAGCGGCAACTGTAGCCGCCGCCTCTGTCATCTTTGCGCGGCTATGGGGCGGGGGGGAAATCAGGAGTGAACCCCGTAGACGAAGCTGTGCGCTTCGGTTGAGAAGATGTGATGTGTTGAGGCATCTGGCGCTGGCGCGCAGCTTGTTGCTCCAGCCGTTTCTGGCGGCGACGCTCTTGCAGAGACAGCGACGACTGCCCCCCTTGCATAGTGGCCGGAATACCGTTGCCAGACATAGGGGCGGGGGGGAGAGGTTGCGGGCCTAGGCAGTGTTGGGCAAGACTGCGGTGGTACTGAAGAATGCGCTGGTGGTAGCCCGAGTCCATCAAAATAGGCATCACCGCGCCCATCATCGGTTGGTCAAGCGGGGCGTCAGAAGGAAGGGGGGCAGAGGAGATACCCATCGTGCCTTGGCCCGTACGTGCCAGACCCATGGCTACTCCATTTTGAGAAGCAGGTGCTGATGGTGGGAAGGCCATGGGGGCCGAGGGATGCGTATCATAGGCTCCAAATGGTCGGGTCGACGTCATCGAATCGCCAAATTCGGCACCAGAGTCGGTAGGGAAGCCAGCGTCGGCCAGGGTAGGAGGAGGCATACCAAACAGGGGAGTGGCACCCGGGGATGTGATCGGGATCAAAGGGAGCCATGTTGATGTCTAACAGAGAAGAAAAATTTTCGGGGAAAAGACTAGTGCCGCTCAGAGAGGGCATCATCGAAAGGGGAGCACCCGAGCTGGGGTGGCCGTAGGGGGTGGCGGAGCCGTGGTTCATGTTCAAGAAGGCGGACAGATCGGTTTGTTGGGGATCGGTCATGGGAAAACGGCACGAGGGTGAGGAGGATGGTACAATCAATCGAGACGAGTCGGTAGCGAAAAATACCAGAATAAACCAAGCACGCGAGAATAGTCCACAGCAGAAGTGGATGTTCGGTAGCAGATAGCGGGATTGATAGGCGGTGAGGGACTGGACTGGGCTGGAGACGGCAAAACTTGGGATGGGCGCAATGGGATGGCTACCAGTGAGGAAAACGACCTTGACGGTATCCTGTTGACAGCGGTGCAGAGAGACGAGGGGGCAAGCAGGTTAGCCAAGAAATGTGGGTGCAGGAAAAGGCAACAGAAAAGACTCACGGAAGGTCAACACGAAGGGAGATAAGGAAGTGGGACAATCAAGTAGCCATGTAAGAGCAGCGCAAACAGAGCGCTACGGTTGGGTTGGGTGGGGGTGGTGGGGTGGAAGAGGAAGAAGTGGCAGGGCGCGGATCGGCTGCCGGGGGGGAGAAGAGGCGGTGGGAGAGGGTGGGGGCGGGGGTGAACAGCGCCGTTAAATGCCAGGAAGAGCTGGCGGACGCGTGGCGCGGGAGAAGCGCAGAGGCTGCGGTGGTAGCAGCGGCGGAGGGGCTGCGGTTAAGCGGCAAGAAGGAGAGGCTGCACGGGCGGCGGCAGCAGCAGCACTACTAGGAGGGTAGCAGCAACAGCAACAGCTACAGCAATAGAAGACGGACAGCCAGGGGCCCAAAGGATGGGACGGCGGGCGGAGAGGATGTGACGGTGGCGGGTGGTTGGACAGCAGCGAGTGGCGGCGGTGGTGGTGGTGGTGGTGGGGATGGTGGGAGTGGCGATGCATGCAGATGCAAGGGGCGTCGCGGCGCGTGATGTGTGATGCTGCTGCTAGTGATGCGGCAGCAGAAGGCTGGCCGGCAGCGCAGCGCATCTGACGGCCCGGGCAGACCCTCGGCATCATGCATAGCGTCACACGTCCCTTGCATCGATCATCGATCATCTCGATCAACTCTATTCCGATCTCAGATCTCAGACTCAGATTCCGATTCAAGTTGGACGTTTTCAGTGGCAGCTGTGCCGGCATTGCCCAGCGCCCAGCGCCCAGAGCAGCGCGCTGCAGCTTTCAGCGTGGCGCCTGCAAACAACCAAGCTGCCCTGCAACGAGTGCGCATGCAGAGTGCGCCCGTGCCTCCGCAGGCCCATGCACAGGCGCCAGAGGAAGTCTCAGCCTTAGCGCCTCAGCCAGCGCACAGCCGCCCAGCCTCAGAGATCTCGGATCTCGGACTGAGATCTCACCGATCCCATGACTTCAGGGCATCACGCACCCATATTACTATCGTCCTCCGTCTCGTACGTCCGACGCATGGGCCCACTGCGAGCGCTCCCGATCTGCTAGATCTGACATGTGTGGGATGTACGTATGCGTCTCCCTGGTATCCACCCGCTGCGGTGATCGGTGACCGGTGACCGGTGACCTGCGCTGGCCCTATGGATACCCCTCTGCTCCCGCACCGGGCAGCACCCTCCGAGTGCCGAGCTAGCGGTGTTGAAATGTTCATCGCACTGCGTAGGGTCGGGACATATTGGATGCACCACCCTGTATTACGTGCTACCCCACAGCCTCGTGTTGCTTCCTTTGGACATGTTGGTCCGACCCCATGGCTCGTGCATGTCGATAGCAGCGAAGCAGCGACCCCCGTCAGGGCTGCCAGCTGTTGTACCAGCCTGCGTCCGTTCGCTGCCATAAAGAAAAGTCGTCTCCACATACATTCTGTGGGGGGTATAGTAGTAGATGGATGGTACGGCCATGTGCTCAGGCGCCAAGAGAAAACGGGCGCACAGAGGCTCATCGATCATCCCTCTCCCTACCGTGCAAAAGGGCCCGTATACCATGTAACGGCCACGATTACTATCCTTACTAGAGTAAAGCGGCCCGCCGATACCTCGAACATGGCCCATAATACATAGTGCAGGTGAAGAATGGGCACGGTCAAGCGTGTGGCCGTCCCCATCCCACCCTTCTCCCTCCAGAAATGATAGCGAAAGGCTTTTTCTAGGTCTTAAATTATCTTGACCCATAGTAGGTCTCCGTTTGCCATGCCTACTAGTCATCATCGCAGCTCGTCCCCCCACGGCCGAATGGACCTCATGCCTCCTTCTCTCTCACGAAAAAAAAATGATGAATGATCGATCACACGATCGACCCCACATCAGCTTGCTCAACTCAGTGCAGCACATGAGCACATGATCGCAGAACCCAACGTTGACGGACGTTGAAGGAAGACAATCCCGTGGTTTGACAGCACAATCGGCCATCGCAGATTGACAAGGCACGGGCGATGGAAGCTACAGGGGATCATCTGTGACTCTCTTCGGTCGCTGCATGGTTCCTGCCGCACGAGAGCTAAAGGCCGTTCCTCGATCTGTTTTGCTATGGGCATTGTACGGGTATAAATCGTTGCAGTTTGTGTTGCGCGTTACAGGCAAGAACGCTGGCGGGCGTGGGCCGGGTAGACTCGACGCACATTCCCTTCCCTAAGGTGCTCGCCCCCCTTCCAAGCACCTCTTTTACCTCCCTTTTTTCTTGGTTGCTTTGATGTCGACACCTGACTGGCTCATCTGAACAAAACGCAAATATACTGCGTCGTATCGAAACGGATCACGTTCCCTTTTTTATCCTGTACACAGCGTGTGGGTCGAGCCGCAGCAAGTCGTACTCTATATAGCCGATCCGTTCTGCTGCGTGTGATGCTGTCGGGATCCCTGTTTTGACTGTGGGCATTAAATTCATTTCTATATACACGCAGATGAGTGCTGACTTGAGTTCTCCCTGATCTGTGATGGGTGCGTCTCGTTCTTTTGCTGCGAATCTATCTTAATATGGACGTTTTTCTCTCGTCTTTGACAGAGGATGAAAGAAGCCCCTCTTAGGTTCTGTTTCTTGCTGAGAATGACTGTAGAACGGTGGACTACGGAATCGTGGACTGATGGTGGAACGATGGCCCTGCACCCACACAATTAGGAAGCCAGGCCGCGGGCCCTCCGGTGATGGGGTCGTTTCTATAGTTCCTTGATCCATCGGATTGTTGCCTGTATCGAAGGCATATTTTGAACCTTTGTCCTTTTGTTGTCTCTTGTCTTCAACTTCACTTAGTTATCATGTAGCTGTATCAACATATCCACTACATCTCCCTTTTGAATCCATATCATTGACAGAGCTTAAGGCTGGGACAGGGGGAACGCTACGTCTAGACCGAACCGTGTTTTATATCGCAGACCCCCTTTTTTCTTTACGTCATGCTTACCTATTTGTTTGCGCGGGCGGAATGCGCACCCCACCCCCGCGTGCTCAGCCATGCACATCTCCCTTTTGAATTCATATCATTGACAGAGCTTAAGGCTGGGACAGGGGGAACGCTACGCTAAACCGAACCGTTCATCTTGCGGGGGTTACTTGGAAGCGCCACCAAGATTAAGGGACCAGGGGGATCGCCAGGATATCAGGACCCTCCGGCTCACGCCATCCGGTCCCGTACCCTAGGAAGCGCGTGTGGACACGGAGGAACGTGGTTGACATACGAGCGAGGAACCATTTCCACTGAGACTTAGTAGCCAACTCCTTCCAATGCGCAAACAACTTGCCCGCCGTCTTGGTGCCGTAGTATCCTCGCGTCGTCAAAACCAGGGGAAAAACGGTTCTTGAGTGCGTCCCTGGTACTTGGCGTTCTTGTCGCATTCTGCTTGTTCAAGCAGCCGAAGCAGTTCCTTCTCCCGGCGTTCCAAAGGCGACGCAGTGCTCTCATGCACCACCCGCCGGTACGCGCTCTGCGCCTCCTGCGATCCCGTGTCGCGCAGCGTGTGGTCTACCTCCATTCCGGTTCCTCCCAGTGCTCCGGGCCCCATCACGCGGTAATCGGTGCGCTGTGCCTTCCGTCCGCGCCTCGTCCCATCCCCGCGTGCTCAGCCATGCACATCTCCCTTTTGAATTCATATCATTGACAGAGCTTAAGGCTGGGACAGGGGGAACGCTACGTCTAAACCGAACCGTTCATCTTGCGGGGGTTACTTGGAAGCGCCACTAAGGTCAAGGAACCAGGGGGATCGCCAGGATATCAGGACCCTCCGGCTCTCGCCATCCGGTCCCGTACCCTAGGAAGCGCGTGTGGACACGGATGAACGTGGTTGACATCCGAGCGAGGAACCATTTCCACTGAGACTTATTTTATATCGCAGACCCCCTTTTTTCTTTACGACATGCTTACCTATTTGTTTGCGCGGGCGGAATGCGCACCCCACCCCCGCGTGCTCAGCCATGCACATGGGTGATAAAATTCCTCCAGCGTGGAACAGTGGAACGGTGGCTAAGGTGGCGACGGGGGAACGGTGGCTACGGTGGCGACGGTGCACCAAGCACCAAGCTGGGGCGAAGCCCCAGCTGACCGGGCCGTAGGCCCGGTGGTCTTCTAGTTTGTCAAAAATGTCCATCCTTGACACAAGCCACTTCCGTTTTCTCCTAGCTTACAACCTAGGGTTCCCCCAGTCCGACGTTCAACGACTAGTTCATTTCATATCAGCTTCCTCTCGACTGCTTTGTAGTTCTCTTTAACCGCCAATTCCAATCTATGCTCTCAAGCAGGAACCTGTTTTGCCATCAATGTAGATGATGCGGCAATCACATTTTATTGTACGGATCCGGGCAACGTGTTCGGGGAAGACATTACGACTTCCGCTGCGAACCTGTCTGAGAGAGGCGACGGTTGTTGCCTTGATCAAGTCTATGCGACCCTGTTGGACTCTGCGACCTGCGTGTCCTTCCCATCCAATAGCCCATCTGCAGCCTAGATACTATAGTACAGACGCACTAGTCACCCCGGCGGCGCATACGGGCCCACACACATATGCACACACACTGTCTGTGCATATGACCTTTTATCCAATAGATCTTCCTTTTGAACCCTTTAATTTGTGTCGTCTGTCTCTATCAAGTGTTCTTTTTCTTCCTGTGATTGCTCCTCCTTCCTCTGGTATATCAGGTACCACTCAATGTAATGCAGCCTGTGAACTAATGAATACTACCACCACAGCATCCAAAATGCAAGGTTCCTTCAAGGAGTGAGGGGTTCGGTCAACGTTTTTTTTGAAAAAGGAACAAACCATACGCTGTTTGGTGACACCATATAGGGTGTGGTCGGCCCCGTTCACTTTACGTCACGACTAATATTTTGTTTGACAGAAAGAGAATGGTCGTTTTGGACCGCGGGAGTATACACACGAGGGAGGATGTGAGAGAGCGAGGAGACCTGTTTATTGCCGACGGGCATGGAGGAAGGGGAAGGTAAGCTGGATTGATCCGTTTCTTGCATCCGCGGTGGAAGCAAGGCATGTGCTTTTGGTATTGCATCTCAGAAAGAGGGGAGAGAGGGGTAGAGGAGAGAGATGATCATCAGTATACGAACAAGGAAATTGGCTCTTCTCCCAGTAACTGCAGATCGGTGAAAGTTGAAAGTTCAAAGCGTCGAACGGCGGGCGATATCACTTGCTGATCCATGATCGATGATGTATGATGCATGATGTTGGGCAAGGTGGAATCGAAAGCCGGAATCGAAGCGTCACACTGCCCCTGCCGGGGTACGTGTGATGACGTGGCGGAATGGCGGAACGAATGCAATGAAGTGGCGCTGCCGTGTTGAGCCGCAGCCAAGGGGTTGGACTGGACGAAGAGTTGGTGAGGGCGTTCGACGCTGAGCTGGCAGGGTTGCAGGTTGCCCATCATGTTGCTGGTTGCTGTGCTGCTCGTGGTGTTGTGTGCAGCGTCGCTGGGGCGAGGCGCGTATACGCAGGACGACTACGAAGCGCTCATTTCGCTCAGGCCGCGTCGCTTCACCAGCCCTATGTGGACAGCGATCTGCAAAACCAGTTCTGGGACTTTGGCGGCGACACCATCATCGACACTGCTCGCGGCGTCCGGTTGACCCAGGACAAGAAATCCCAGAAGGGATGGATCTGGACTCGCAATCCCGTTCGTGCACGCGACTTTCAGATCACGTTTGAGTTTTCCATCACGGGCCGTTCCCACCATCTTTTTGGGGATGGCATGGCGCTCTGGCTCACCTCGGAACGCGCACAGACTGGCAATGCACTGGGCAACCAGGCTACGTTCCAAGGCCTGGGTGTCGTTTTGACACGTACGCCAATGGTCGTCACCCCTATGCGTTCCCCGTGTCATGGCCTTGCAGGGGGGCAAGTACACGCCCTATGTGCCCGACCAGGACGGGGCCAACCTCGAGGTGGGCGGATGTTCATCCCCTTCCGCGACACACCTGTCTCGGCCCGTGCCAGGTTGACGTATGTGGATGCGAGTACATTGAACTCCAGCTGCACACACAAGGAGTGGGAAGAGTGGGAGTCGTGCTTGTAAGTACCTTCTCGATGGCGCACCTCCTATGCAAGGACGCCACTACATCCCGCGTACTAACTGATCTTTCCTACCCCTTCCCTGTCTTGCAGTGAGATTGACCACTTCAAGTTGCCCGAGAACCCGTTCCTTGGGTTTACGGCTGCGACGGGCGATGTGTCGGACAACCACGAGCTGATTTCGGTCGAAACGCATTCGATCGTACACAAGCCTCTGGCCAAGGGGGGTACCGGCCGAGGTCGTACGGTTCCCGGGGCATGGGGCCAGGCCGGCAAGGCGGGCAACAAGGGCGGTGCGTCGGGCCCAGGCATCATCCACCGCTTCTTTGCGGCCGTGTTTCGCTTTATTTGGTTTGTGCTCAAGGTTGCACTGGTGCTGGCGGGGGCGGCGGGGTGTATTACTTCTACAAGTACAAGCGCGTCCACAACGCCAAGCGCTTCTAATCCCCTCCCCCTCTTCCTCGGCTCGCTGTCGCTGGCTACTCAGCACTCATTCCCGCAACGACCCCCCCACGCACACCAAAAGGCGCATCGTATTTTGTCATGCTCTGCCTGACTGGAGGGCAGGCAACAGTAGTGGCGATGGATGGGCAGGATGGGTACGTAGCTGCCGGAAACAGCATCTTGGCGGCGCAGTTCCGCTGGCCAGCGCCGTCGCTTGAATGGCACGTGAGCGGCTGAGCGACGCGGTGAAAATGAAATATGTTTGCTCTGCAGTCGTGCCAATCGGCAAGGCGAACAGAGATGGTGACCGGTGATGTGTGGTGCATGGTGCATGACGAGTGGCAAGAGTGGCGCAACAGGGCGCAACCCTAGAGCTGAGTCGGCGCCGAGGCAGCAGGGGGGCAGCAGGTGGCTGTGTGTGTCAGCAACCCTAGCTGCACCCTGGCAGCAGGCGCGGCAGGGGACGGCAATCATCTATACGAGATCACGCATGCATCATGCATCCCACCAGAGTTATGATGCGTGATGTGACTGGCCCCCACTGGGTACTGACGCAGCACGCACAGAGTAGGGTGTACTTTGGCCCCCACCTCACGCCTCCCTCGGGCGGAGCCACTCTGAGAGCCCAGCGTATAGGCTACGCACTGGCCACCCAGCGCCCCCGCCGGCCCCTCCTCACCACCACCTCCACCGCGTCTCCCTTGTCCACTGTGCTCCTGCGTCCCTCGCATCGCCAGCACCCCTTGTGCTCTCGCGCCCGCTTTGTCTCCCGCGCCTCCCACGCCTCTACTCTCTTCCTGGCCCATGTGTAGCATGCGCCCCAAGCCGTACTCTGCCCATCCGCCCGCGTGTGATGATGGCCCCGAGCGGGTAGCCAAGCGCCGCAAGCAACAGCACGCCCCCCTCACCACCAGCTCACACAGCTCCTGCTCGAGTGGAGCGGGAACCGCTAGCACCGTCAGTCTCAGCCGGCACCAGCCCGCATCACCTCAGCGATACCCCCGCTGACGACGCCCATACTGGTGCCGAGCTGGACCCGACCCGGGGCCCCAGTGTTCCGACTAGTTGCACCGCTGGTACTACCCCACCTTCCCCGGTGGGCCACTCCTCTGAGGACGATATGAAACACAGAACAGCCAATAGAAAGCACTCTTCCCCGCCACCCCCGCCACTCTCCTCTTCGTACTCCCATTTCCTCTCCCTGGGCACGCTTGCCACTGGTCGTGGTGCAGCGCATTCTCTCTTACCTGCATCCGAAAGATGTGGTGATGACCCACCCTTTGGGATTGCATGTCCAATGGCAACGTCTCCTTCAAGCCCCTCTCCCTTTGCATTGCACGCCACCTTCAAGCACAGTGTTTGCCCAAGCGATGGCCACCCGAGGCAGCCCTTGCGATGCCAGCCCCAAGTGAGACGAATGCACAGGCGCGTCACTCAGCCATCTTGTCCTCAACGTTCATGCGGGCCGAAACCATGCGGCTGTGTTTGGGCGTGTGGACAGTGGGTTATGTGCGGTGGCGCAGGATGCTCAGCACCTTGGCCCAGCTAAGTCCAGCGTGGCGGACAGCGACGCAAGAGCATCCTTCTTGGCCCGCCATCTTTGACTGCGTTCACAATCCTTTCACCGTCGACCAGATGGAGAGCGACATGCAACGTGCCAGGACTCAGCATCGTCTCTCCTCACGCGCCGAGGCGTGTTTCAAGACGATGTGGCAGATGGATCATATGTGCGGCTTGCCTCATCAGCGCGGGCACCACCGAACGCATGATTCAACTGTCCATGGAGATGGACGAGATGATGGACGAAGTAGGCAGTCCATCTTACGAACATGGTGTGTTGGGCTCTCGACCGGTAAACCTGATCTCTACGTCATTGGGACCCGTGGCACTTTGCGCTTCCCATGCCGCTTCGCCTGTTGATCTCGAGGTGGATGGGTCCGACGAATCCCTTTCTCTTGAATCCGAGGAATCGACCATTCTGCCTGGCTGTTGTCGCCGCTGCTTCAATCGGGAGGTACGGAGTTGCGACTAGCAAAGAGCGGACGCTTGAGTCGTTCGAAGTACTGTGTATGCTGTGCCGGACCCAACTGGCCAGCCAGGTGGGTGGCTCGGTGTTACAGCGTGCTGCTCAGGCAGGGTCCTCCTTACCTCGAACACCTCCGCCTGGCCTTCGTAGAGAACCGAGCGCGACGGGACTTTGTGAGTCGCGGTGTGCCCATTATTGGAGGTCCAATCTTCCTTGACGGAGGACGTTTGGCTCACGGTCCATGCTTCGATGCAGCTGATTCGGGCCGAGCGGGTGCGGACCAAGCAGGCCCTTTCGGTGCACAAATACCAACAAGTGTATGCAGAGCGTCTCCAGGCGACACAACAGGAGGTGCGACGAGAACGGCTCGAGTACTGGAACCAGGCTCGGGAACACGCGCGCTGGAATGGGAACGCCAAGGTAGGCATTTGATCACCGCTTTTCTAGCCCAACATGATTTACCTACTCTGATCCCACACGAACCTAGCAGCACCAAAGGCAAGCGGCGCGAAAAGCCTCTCCATCCGGATATGGCCATTGCGGTGGTGGTCCAGCGCAACCGCCTAAACGTCGCCCACGATTCCTCTCTACTCTCGGACTCTCTCATGCGCCGACCCAACGAGGTTGATGCGGATGAAGTTCAAGAGGTCAGTACCCGCTCCTCATCTCCCCTAGACGGGCTGGGATCCCCTCCGGACCAGGACGGAGATATGGAGAGGGTAGCGAGCGTGCCGGCCTCGCGCAGAAGCCTTTCTTCTGAGCAGCAATGGGCTCGGTACGAGGAAGATGAGCGTCTGGCAGTGCAGCTCAATCTTGAGCTCAACGGCGTGTCCGAGGCAGACGAGGCGTGGTCCAATGCTGGTTCGGGCTCCATTTCGCTCAACCTAGACGATGAGCCGCCGGATGAGGAGGTGGTTTTCGACTCGGAAGACGAGGAAGCGATCGTGCTCGACGAGGCGCGCAACCCACGTGTGCGGGAGATATTGGCAATGACGCCGGAGGATGAGCAGCACATCCGCACCCGCTCCCTCGAACACTACTGCATCCAATCCTTTCACAATGGTTGGTACCTTTTTTTCCTTTTCAGAGCTTGTCTCTTACATGCGTGGAAACTCAACTGACGGTGCCTTCTGTCTGTCTGGGGCCATGGGTAGGGGTTTGGTTCAGTCCACAAGAACGACTTGCGCAGTATGGCATGGCGACCCGCGTTCCTGTCCAAACCGAAACCGGCGTGGTGGCGCTGCAGCTACCTCCTTTGCCGAGCTCACCAGGGCTGCAACACGAACTCGAGGGGTGCTGGTGGCGTGTGTTTGAGGAGCGGACACGGGCGGGGCTCACCAATTTGTCAGAATGGATCCAGAGCCAAGAGAATGGCGCTCTGCTGCGTGACGAAGTGGGTCAGGTGACCGAACGTGATCCCAATCAATGGGAGTTGGAGGAACTGTTGGACAAGTTACGGATGCCTCAGCTCTGGCTGACCAACACTGTGCCGCTCGCACCGCCTCGCATCCCTTGGACCGGTACCATCTCAGCCCCCAATGCACTGAGCGTCTGCTTGCCCTCTGGCGCAAGGTGGGGGGTACATTGACCATGTGTCTTTGCACTTTGTGCGAACGGCGTAGAGGGTACCTTTCCCCCATGCAGGGCGTCGCCGTTACCAAGGATGAGGACACGACTCGCTCCCTACCTACACCCGGTACCGATCTTGGTTCCTGACCCGGCCGGTGCTCAGTTATCTGTGGGCCTGGCTTGGCCCTGGGCCTGGGCCTTGTTGATGCGTTGATGCGTTAATGAAGCCAGCAGGGCTAGTAAGTACCACGCTGCCCGAGGCGGGTTCCTATGCCCTGACTAGCGACTAGCCTTGCGCGATGCGGCCTGCATGATCGAATCGATGATCGATCGTATGCTCGATGGTCGATGAATCGATATCTCACTTTGTGTACACTTACCATACTTCCAGCTTCCTCCCCATGACATCATGCATCATGCCTCTTTTCCTTCCTCTCTGTTACCCACATCATGATCATCATGGCATTCGCCCCACTTGACTTTTGGTTCCTTTCCTCTTCTCTCCACCAAGACATTCCCACCTGTGACCTGTGAACCAGCAACGCATGGGCTCGATTCTACGTTCCAAGTAGAGAGCCTCTCACATTCTGGCACGATCGAAACCGCATCCAACTAACATACACATTATATGGGACGGACGCACGGCATCCATCATATCAGACAAGTATCGCACCCCCCAAACTCCCAGCTAGTTGTGTAGGACGCAAACGTTGCTACTAGGTTCCACAACTGTAGTAGAACCACAAGGGCATCGCAGTTTATGCGACTCCCCCATCACAGTTCACTTTTCATTGTACCACTATCACTGTTGGCTATTGACCAGTTAGTTCACGAATCCGACATGGCGCTATAGAATCAGATTTGCGAGTGACGAAGACGGACGGTCTCTGGAGCATGGGCGGATTTGCAGAGGGAGAGGAAAGCAGGGGAGGGGGACGCAAAAGGCCGCCGCTACCCCCCCCCGAACCACACTGGCTACGGAGTTACCGAGTGCGGAGAAGAGCCCCTTTCTTTCATTTCTGTCCTCTTCCAACATCCTTGCGTTTCGCTCGGTTTCCAGCAGGCTGCACACGGAAATGAGCGTGCGGATCCGTCTGCGCCAAAAAGAAAGTTCCCCGACCGGGAGTCGAACCCGGGTCTTGACGGTTCCCAGCAAACAAGCTGTGAGAGCGTCACATCATAGCCGTTGGACCATCGAGGACACGTGATAAACAGTTTGTCTTGTAATAATAGACTGTATAACCTTCTGCGGCCCTCCGTTGGGAGTTGGTACACTCAAGATGGTGGCGAGCAAATTGAATGAAATGGAATGGAATGGAATAGATACACACTCAGATTCACAGTTACATGTACACCGAATAGAAGTCCAACCCAGCCAGCCATACCCAGCTGCGTACGTCGGCAGTCGTCGGCAGTAGGAGTGTCAAACAAATCGAACGCACACCACCGCCAACCAGAGGTCCTTTTAGCTGTACGCTCGCCTGCACACCGGGCAGGCCAAGCCACCGTGACCCACATGCTGGATCACACAGCGCGTATGGAACCCATGCAGGCACGAAGAAGGGTAACTTCACGCGAGCCCGTAAAGTCATTGGCCACGGGCTGGGTACGCGTTGCATCCCGCACCAATGCTCGCGTGCACAACCCACACCCTCGCTCCAGTTGCGACACGATGCCTCTAGTCGCTCCGTTTCCCGGCCCCACAGCCTGGTTGGACCCAGGGAAAGTAACAGGCGGTAGGAGCGCGCCGAACGCAGCGCTTCGTATGGCCCGTGTCGTTCTGCCACCCGCGTAATCACCTCCTGCATCGGTGGCGCGGGGGAAAGCAACAAACGCGGTAGGACGAGGCGCAACTTGATCCGGGTCGGACGCGGTCGGGGTCAAAGGCGCCAACTGCGCCGGAACACTAAATGCGGCCGGGGCAGACCAAGCCATTTGCACAAACTCGTCTTCGGGCAACAGGGTATACGGCGGAGGGGGGTCATCGTGGCCGCCGTTCGGATCCATGGGGTTGGAGGGGGGGGTAAGTAGGATCGCCATAGGGGCAAGCCAAGTGTGGAGATTGATGTGGCAGGGTACGTTCTTGGGAGGGGGGTCGTTGGATGCAAAGCCGGAAGAGAGTTGGTCGGTGGACAGGGACGGACGGGGCGTGGGCAGGGCAGGGCAATGGGTGGGGTATAGGCGTCGCTAGTTCCGGTGGGACGCCAGCTTCCGCGTGGCCAACGGGTAAAAAGATGAGAGGACGTTGTTCGGTCCCGTACGTACTAGGACGCACCGTTGCGACCTGGCATGATCGTTTCAGTCCCAAAGGGGAGAGAGGGCCGAAACCGAGAGAGAACCAACGTACCGAACTCATGTTTGAAGATGGGCGTTGCACCAGGCTGCATGTGCAGTCTGCTGTGCCGACACCGTGCGATGTTGGATGTTCAAATTCTTGGCCGTCGGAGAAGATCTAGGGCAATCGACAAGGTGGTGGTAGGCTTGGTGAGCCTCAGAGATGGTTACCCTGGGCTTCCTTGGATGGAAAGAAGACAAATTCACTTCGGCGCCACGCAGTGGTCGGCACATCGGATGACATAATCGACTCGTCGGGGACCGAGGCAGAGAAGGGAATAGGGTACTGATGTGCGTAAAGCCATGTTCGGATGGAATCGTTGGCGGACCCTTGATTCGGCTGTAGTGTCGGCACCATGCGTGCTGATGGTAGCATAGTGAATCCCTGTTGTGTGCGGCTTGGGCAGCGGCAAGGGAAACCGGGTAGCGGAGCGTGGATGAGGGGTGATGATGGGGAGACCGCCTCTGCTGACCGGAGATGGGGAATGGTTGGGAGGAGGTCGGAGAGTCGTGCGCTTCAGTTGTGGTAGGCCTCATCCTAGTAGTCTTGCTGTGGTGGCCAAGGAAAGAGGAGGGAAACAAATCAAGTTGAGGTGGGGAGGGGGGTATATATACGAAACAAACACGCAGCACAGACACATTGTTGTATCGTGTTGTAGGTGGTTCGGGGCGGCTGGTTTGCTCATGCTGGTGCACGTTGCCACAGAAGGGAGATGGTATGGGGAGAGTGTATACCCTAAATCTATCTATCTGTACTGTGGGTGTTGCGGAGCTCGTGCGCCACCGCAGACACACTTAGGCAGAGCATCGACGCTATGCAACACAATCTAGCGCTGTGATCGCGTTGCCATCGAGAAGAACAGTATAGCCGGCCATAGCCGCACGCACCCCCCGTGCTTGGAAGAGGCTGAAGCCTGCTGAAGCTGATGTCTCTCTGCATCCAAGGGCACGGACGCGTTTCAAAACAACCGATGGTCTAGACCTCTACTTATTGCTTTCCCAAGTTCTCCGCTTGGTCAAACAAGGCTATATTCAAACCTGCGAGAGTGTGACGCAGACCGGCTGCGGACGCGCACTTGCGCACAGCGCGATATCCTCTCCATCGTATTGCCCCTCTTCGCTGAGTCCCCCCTTTTGGTTCCTCGTTCTCGGCGCTGAGGCCCATCGCGGCCAACAGCCGCGTAGCAGCGTCAAACGTCCCTATTTTTCACCCTTCGCGTTGTACGCGGGTACTCGGGAGAGGGAACGATGAGACAGTATTACTACAGAAAAAAGGTCTTGCTGTGAGAGGCTGAGGAGACTAATATTACCGCAAAGCAGCAAAAGGGTCGAGACTCTTCCTCAAACCCTGATATGAATAAGCTTTGTCTAGCGGTTACATTATGGAGAAGCCACAGGGCACCGTCTCGAAAGAAGCCGGTTGGGGGGTGCACAGTCGAGTGTTGCTAATGACACTTGGTCCATCATCAGGCATCAGAGGACCAGCCAGTACCTCTCCGCCCCCAAGCCGCTGGTTTGAGCCAAAGAGACATTGACGTGCCGCCCGTGGCGTCCGTGGCGTCGCCGATGCGATGGCAGGCGGGGGGGAGTTGAGAAGCACCCGGCACAACGCCAGTGTGCAGGTCGGGACTAACACAGACGTGCCTGAACGGTGCAGGACGGCAACGAGACACGCAGCGCGTATTAATACACAGTCCTGGACGAGAGACAACCAGCCAGGAGTGGGCGCGTATAATGTGATGCAGTGGCTAGTGGGTGAGTATGACTCTGGTATCGATGGTAACCTTCAGACCCTCGCCGGCCGCCCGTCCCCAGCCTATAGCCGCTCCGTCGCTGCGTCCATCGCGCCGGGTCGTGCAGGGCACGGGAGAGCACTTGGCGTCGCGATGACGTCGCGCGTTACTTGTAGGATCGTTGCGATTTTTGGAAGCAGCGGGCGCGGCAGGGCCGGCATGGCCGGCAGGCAGCGCACAGCAGGGGCGCAGCAGCACCTAGCCTGGGCCCGGCCTTATGACGTCAGAGTAGGTTGCATGTCCTCTGTGCCCCCCTGCCTGCGTCTGCCCCATCTCCCGCGCACGTTCTCGCCCGCGGCAAGCGACGCCAGCGGACTCCGCCGCCTGACAGCAAGCCACCCTAGTCCGGCGCCCGCGCCCAACGCCCAGCGTCCAACACCTTCCGACACCCCCCCCCACCGGCTGCGGCAACGGCCGCTGCCAATCGCAAGAAACGCCAAGCGATCGTAGTATATCGTCCCTCGGTCCCACCCGGCCCCGTCGGCACACGTGCCGAAGGCTGGCCTAGGCGAGCACAAGGCGAAGCGCAAACCCACCTTACCTCAGGCAGGCGACGCCGGCGGTTGCCGGGCGAGCGCTGCGCGCGTCCCGCGCCCCCGCCGAACGAACGGCAGCGCGAATGGCTCGTGCCTTTTTGTCTGGTAGCAGCAGTACAGGCCAGGGGGCCAGGCAGGCCGCCCAGCCTGCCCAGCCCCCCACCAGATTGAAATGTGATAAAAACCAGTCAAGGACGCCTTGTGCCTGGGGACCTGCCTAGACTTACACCTGTTACGTAACAGCGCTCGCGCCAGCGCTGCTGTCGTGGCGCTGCGGAATTGGGGGCGACCCCCATCTGGCCGACACATCGGCATCCATCGGCATCCATCCACCGCCGGCGACGACGAACAGACTGGCTGGGCAGGCACCATGCGTCTCCTCTCTGCCTTGGCTGTGTTGCTGAGCGCGTGCACTGCTCTTGCTTCTGCATCGCCCGTTGCTGTCAGCGGGCAAGTTCAAGTGGGTGCCCACCTGCAAGACCTTGCGTTGCTCGGCAACGACGCAGGTCCACCTCGTTCGCAAACCCAGCGCCAATGCGCCTGCCTCAACCATGACCCCCGTCGAGCTCGCTGCCCTGCCTTCCCACTACAACACCCTCATTCGTCAAGATGGCAAGTTCATCTTCCCCGACGTGGCGCCAGGCACGTACCTTCTCTCCCTTCAGTCCCGCTGGCACGCCTTCAACACCTACCGTGTCGACGTCAACCCTGCCCCCACCGAGGCGCCTGTGCCTGCTGTCGACCCCACTGCGGACCCCAAGTCTCCCGCTGCTGCTGCCGCCGCTGCCGCTGCCGCGCGCGCACGGCGCCGCTTCCAGCCAACTGGTCAAGATCCGACTCACCCCCAACATCCCGGGCGGCATTGAAGGTGCCCTGAGCCAGGCACCGTTGCCTGTGCCCTTCACACTCCAGCCCAGTGCCAAGCTCGAGTTCTTTACCGAACCGCAAGCGTTTGACCTGATGGGCATGCTCAAGTCGCCCATGGTCCTGATCGCCATCTTTGGTGGTGCAATGGTCTTCCTTATGCCCAAGCTGGTGGTACGTCGATTTAGTCCCGCTGTGGCCCTGGGTGGCTGAGAATGCGACTGAGTGACTGACTGATACTTATTTTTCGGTGCTTGTCTGTTATCCCTCACAGGCCAATTTGGACCCCGAGTCGCTCAAGGAGCTGGCAGCAGCAGGCCTCTATGAACGCGAAGATGGCCGCGATGCAGTCGGGTGACATTGGGTCCTTGTTCAAGGAGGCGATTGAGGATGGCCGGAACCAGGGCAAGGCTCACGCGACCGCGGTCAAGAAGGCAACTGGGACCAAGAAGCGGCGCTGATTTGCGGGGCGGCGGGGGCGGAGCAAGGCCCTGGATGGGATGGATGTAGCACGTGGCGTGTCCAAATGAACATTGCACACAGGCTTGATGGGCCTGATGGGACCTGCTGACCCTTTATGTGGCCACCGTGGTCACGATGCACGAGATAGAGGGAATATAAGAATCGGCAGACACCCAGTGCTGTCGATTGCTGCTGACTCTGGGTGAGGGGTGCGGTGGGTGAAGCACGAGTGCTAGAGCAGCAGCAGGACGTAGGTGGGCGGAGAAGGACAACGCCATTACATTAGGCTCCCGCCACAGCTGTGTTCCCCTGTTCTCCCCAGAGCGTCGTGCCCTGGCTCTCCCTCTCTCACCATCCGCCACCTCGTTCTAGACGATGCCCGTTCAAACCCTTGGACGGCCAATCGGAGGCACGCACGTTAGGTCCTGCTTCAAATCCTGGTTGAACCGAGCGGGGTGTGGAGGCGAAGGAGAGACCCTCTAGTTTGGGTGACTGCCTGCGTCCAAAGGCTACAGCTCAGACCCTTAGGGTAGGACCCGCGCACGTAGGTCGTCAGAGCAGTCGAAGGGGTCCAGGAGCTCCGGGGTAACCGGCGGTAATGCTGTTCCCCGCAGCGTCACCAAACTCGACGCGCTGTAGTAGGCGAAATCAGACGGAGTCCCAAAGAAAGCAAGCTCTACTGAGAGTAACCGCGGCTTGCAGTGTAATCGACGTGAATCGTAAATTTGCAAGGGTAGTACTAGTCGGTGGAAGGGCGAGAGAGGAATGGAAAGTCGGGGTAGACCAGGGACAGGGACAGGTCGACAAGAACCACAGCTAGCAAAAAGCCATAGACATGGCTGCTTATATACAGGAGGAACCTGGCCTCAAGTGCCTTATGACAGGTATAAACAGAAGAAGGGGAATCTACAGTAGTAGTAAGGGGCAAGCGCGGCCTGTTCTTCCAAGACCGGACGCCGCAGATACGAAACTTCGTACTATAAGTCCGGTTCGCCCGTGGCTCTCCGCGAAAAGGATCCGCGGCATGGATAGTGTTCCTTCTGGCTCTCTCGCTAGTCTAACGGGACTGACGCATGTTTGGATAAGATGCCCACGACATGCGGGGCTCAGCGTGCGGAGCTAACCGGAGCGCCCGTAACTAACCGGCGAAGTTCCCGTATCATGACTGGGCCATGGTGTTCCCTATGGATGCACTCTGCCTTTCCGTCCAGTCTTGAGGCAGACCGCTAGAACATGGAGATCTGCAGTTTGCAGAAGGAACGTCTGGTCTATAGTGAGACAAAACGAACAGAGAGGATGGGAGGGGGGGGGGGGGGGGTGGGGGGCGAGGGAAGGTGATAGGATATCAAGTCCACACCGAACCAAGCAACAACAACGAGCATAGGCCAACAGACATCAAAGGCCTTGTCCAACAGGAGGCAAAGACGCATGCGCTGGCATTTACTCCGCCTTCTCGTTGGGGCAGTCACGCGCGATCTGGGGAGGAGGTGAAAGACAAGGATAACACGTTAGCAAGACCCAAAAAAGCACACAAGACGAGAAACAAGTCAACATACGTGACCAGTGCCCTGGCAGCGGTAGCACTTCTTGTCGTTGGGGCAGTCACGGGCAAAGTGGCCGCGCTCCGAGCAGTTACGGCAGCGCACGCGCGAGGTGTTGGGCGCGGGCACGGGCTCGCCTGACGCCGGCTCAGGGCAGTCGCGGGCCAAGTGGTCGTGGGAGCCACAGTTGTAGCATGCCTTGGTCTTGGCCGGGCGGGGGGCAGGCGTCTCGGTGTTGGTGGAGGCCTTGCCGGCAGCGGCGGGGGTCTGCTCAATTTGGACGGGCTCGTTGGGGCAGTCGGCCTTGATGTGGCCCGACTGGCCACAGCGGTAGCACTGGCGCTGGGTGGCCGAGTGGGGCTCGGGGCAAGCGTTGCTCTCGTGGCCCAGGTTGCCACAGTTGAAGCACACCCGCTCGGGGCTGGTGCACTCCGAGGCGAGGTGGCCGAGCTTTCCACACACAAAGCAGCTGCGCGCACGACGGGCCATGATGGACAAGGGGAAGGTGGTTGGTGGGCACGAGGAAGATGTCGCTCGACACGCCCACCTCACCAGATGGGCTGAGCCCGAGCCGCCCACAGCGCCCAGGCCCGGCTGAGCTAAGCCGAGCTTCCTCGTGGCCGCCCGCCGCGGCGGGGAAGAAGCCGCATGGCGGAACGACAGGGGCGGAAGTGCGAATCAAATCGACGCCTGGCCGCGTCTCGAATGCAGCCGAAGGGTGCAACCCTAGCTCCATCCGCTGGGCATGGCGGCAGTGTCAGCAGCACCGCGCCAGGCCCGGCGGGGGGGCAGTGGAGCAACGTGGCGACCGGCTCGGCGGATGCGACGTTCCTCTTGAACCTTGAACAGCAATATTTGGCAAGATAGGGCGACCCGAGTCACATACAATCTTATCAATTGTGTGTTGCATATTCTTGCACCTGCCTCAGCGCGCCTTACCCTCAGCTTGAGCCTACTTCAGCCTGCCTCAGCTTCAGCACACCTCGGCCTCAGCCAGAGCATTTGTGTGAGAGGGCACAGCCCGGGGGAAAGTGAGGAAAAGAAGAGACTCGAATGGGATTCGAACCCATGTCATCGCCTATTGGCCAGGGATGCGTTACCACTACGCTATCGAGCCGGGATAAGCAGCTGCATCAGGATCACAGTCTAACAATTTGCTATGATGGGCCCCGCCACGCCCCCAATGAGCCAGTTCCCATCATCCACTCCCCCGTCCCCCGGCTTGCCTATCATCTGGATTTGACCTATCTGTCCCTCTTCTCGTTTTCTCGCGACTTCCGACTAGCCAGTCGCATTCAAGGCGAAATCGCCCCGCTCCCTCCCTCTTTTTCCATGTGCTTCCACCCATGGCAGCTGTCCATGTCATGCCGCCCGCGGCGCCTCAGGCGCTGGCACCACCTTCAATCGCCACGCCCACCGGACCATTGACGCCAGCCATATCCCCCGCACGGTACTCCGCATTGCTCGACCGAGGCGAGGCGGTGTTGTACGAGTCTGAGACCATCCAAATCGGGCTCAAAACCGCCTTTCGCAATATCGATCGGGGCCAGGGGACGTGGCCATCTTCTATGGCAACAAGCTCCCCTCGGCGTGTTGAGAGGAATTTTCGGTTAACGTACGCGCTCGCTCCGTGCCTGACACCTCCCCTTCTCCCACAGCCACTCCAGCTCCGCGCCGCTCTCGATCCGCTCTAGCCTACCCGCCCTTGATGATATGCCCTTGGCCTTGGCTCCCGAAACGCAACTGGGCCACGTAGTGCGCGTAGAGTGCGCGATGCCTTATGCAAGTGGGCAAATGGGACAATCTCCCTTGGTGCTGGAAGTTCGTTTTGTTCACCCCACCATACAACCTTCCCCTGCCTCCGTCGCGGGCGGGAAGCGCGTACACCTCTTGCTCCCCCTCCCGCTACCGCTTTCGCGCTTCCTAGAGCCCGTGGCGGGTCCGTTGGGTGCTTCAGACTTTTTCGCTCGCTGGCACCAGATTGGTTCGGCCAACCCATGCGAAGCCCAGCGCATCTTCCCCCTTGCCCCGCCTTCCCACCCTTCGTTGGCCCATGCCAACCCTCCGTCTTCTGACCTACCACCTGCGGTCATGGACCCTGCAGCAGCACGGGAGCATGACCAAGCGGTCGGGAACGCCCTGTTGCGTGCGCGTCAGATCCTCTCCCGTGCTGGCTTTGCCCAACTGCCAGGGATCGACAAGAACCCAGCCAACTTGGTCGGGGCTGGGGTCCTGCATACTTCTCGCCTGGGCAATGTGGGGTGCCTGTTGCGTCTGGAACTCAATCGGCAATCGGGAGTACGTATTGCTCCTTACTTGGTTTCTCTCTCCTCCTCCGCCCCCATATGGCATTCCTTTTCTTTTTCCTCCTCCTGCTCTCGCCCACCTCCCTGGCTACTCGTACTGACGCTTCTCTACCCCTCTGCAGTTAGCGCGCCTTACCACGCGAACTACTAATGCCAGTGCATCCTACCACCTATGCACCTACTTCGTTCACCAACTGGGCCTTGCCCTCTAGCTCCACCTTTGCTTTGGGATTGTGGTTCATGTTGAGCCTCTCATCGCAAGCCTGCAGGTATCGCTGGCTACCTCCTCTCCTCTCTCCTCTCCTTCCTTGGTTGCGCGCATCCCTCCCCGCTCCTTGTTAGGGACCGCATTTGACTCTATTCTTCTTGGTCTGCCCTGTGCGCTGCTGACCCTGGGTTGGAGTGGTCATCGCTTTTAGCGCCTAACTCTGGCGCTAGGCCATGCCGAGCAGTCCATGACCATTCGGACTGCACTTTAGCAATATCACAGTCGGTTAAACGTTGCTGTTTGACGGCCATGTCGTCATAGCTCACGTGCGGGCGCAGGAGCGTGAACATTTCACAACCCTCCCGCTGCCTCTCGTTAGGGTTGCCGCCTCGTTGCTGCCGCCGCCGCCACCGCCTCGGACGAGCGCCGCCACCGTCTCCATCTGCGTCCAGGGCAATGGGCGCGCTGTTATCGCTTCCGTTGCTGGGCGGAGGCGCGCTGGCTGGGCTGGGCACGTCGTGTCTAAGCGCAGCCGCGTGCTTCTGCACATCCACTGCCGCCTCGGCGCTGTTCAAGTCGTGCAACTGCCAGAGCAGCATTGCGACCCGCGTGGGTTATGCGCTGCTCTTCTGTCTCGATGCACTGCTGGCCTGGGTGAGCCGCACGCCCCTCGCAGTGCGCAAACTAGAGCAGTGGTCCTACAGTTGGATCCGGATGGACTGCCATGCGGACCGGGACCGGTGCTATGGCCTGTTGGCCGTGCACCGCATCACGTTTGCGTTGGTGCTGCTGCACCTTGTGCTGGGCGCGGCGTTGATTGGGGTCAAGGATACCCGGTCGCGTCGTGCTGCGTTGCAGAATGGTTGGTGGGGTCCCAAGGTACTGTTATGGGCCGTGTTGGTGGTGGGTATGTTTTTTGTTCCCAATGGCTTTTTCGTTGTTTGGGGCACCTACCCCGCCTTGTTGCTCGCCACTTGCTTTATCGTGGTGGGACTGGTTCTGCTGATCGACTTTGTCTACACGTGGTCGGAGACGTGCTTGGATAACTGGGAACGCACCGAATCGGACTTTTGGAAGTTCACCCTGATTGGCAGCACGGTGGGCATGTACGTGGTGGCGCTCAGTGTGACGGGGGTGCTGTATGGGTTCTTTGCTTCGGAAGGGTGCCATCTCAACCAAAGCTTGATCAGCCTCAACCTCATCCTCATCCTTGCCCTTACTTTCCTTTCCATTTCGCCTGCTGTGCAGACGGCCAACCCGCGCTCGGGCCTGGCCCAAGCCTCCATGGTGGCTGCCTACTGCTCCTACCTCACCGCCTCGGCCGTGATCAACCGCGACGACGAGAAGTGCAACCCGATTACGCGGGCCGCGGTGGATCGGTCAAGACGACCACCGCGGTGGTCGGGGCCTTGTTCACCTTTTTGGCCATTGCGTACAGCACCAGTCGAGCTGCGACCCAGTCCAACACCTTGGTCGGCAAGGCACGCGCCGAACGCAACAAGTACGAAGTAGCGTCGTATGCGACGGCGCCGATGGGCTATGGTCCTCTGGCCAGCAGCGATGCCGAAGCGCGTGGGGGGGTGATTACCGAGCCGCCATCGGCTGGACGGACGACGATGCGAATCCAAGCGCTGCAGGCGGCGGTGGAAGCTGGTGCGATCCCGCAGTCGGCGCTGGACGAGGCCGAGGCGGAGAGAAGAAGAAGAAGCTATGGCCAACGGAAACAGCGACGAAGGCGACGATGAGCGGAACGGGACAAGGTACAACTATGCCTTTTTCCACTTGGTCTTTGCCATGGCCGCTTGCTACACGGCCATGCTGTTGACCGACTGGCGGTGGGTCAAGTTGAGCGAGGCGGACGAGTCGGATTCCGAGGAAGGCCCCGTAGCCTTGATTGGGCGCTCCAGCACGTCGATGTGGATGCGGATCGTGAGTTCTTGGGTATGTGTGGGGTTGTATACGTGGAGCTTGCTTGCCCCGCTGCTCTTCCCGGACCGGTTTGACTACTGAGGTGAGCCAGTGAGGCCTGAGGCGCCGTATCGTGCGTACCAAAACCATACGCTACGCCGGCCACTTGCTCTTGAAGCGAACCAGTAGGTTTCGTGGCCCACACTCCTCCACCCATCCCCCACTCTCATCGGCGAGCAGAACCCAGTCTATTCCTCCTCCTTCCCACTATGCTCCCTTCCCCCCCGACGTCCCACGCCCCGTGCCCGGCCGGACGAAGATCTGCCGGTGCAATTGCCCTTTCCGATTCACATTTCAGGGAGATGGGGGCTCCACGCTCCGCTTCGTTCAGGGGACTTGCGACCACTGTTTGTCTCTGCGTGGCAGGGCAGTAGGCTAGACAGGAGGCGCTCCCCCCCCCCCCCCGTCATTTTATTGGCTTGTTCTTGTTTCTATCTCGGGAATCAAGTGGACTATTGAGTTGACTAGCATATGATAGGCACATAATAACAATTCAAGGAACTGGCTCGCCATCCCATCGGCTTGCGTCTTGTCCCCCCCCGGCCTTCGCCCTCTCGACCGACTTAGATCGGTTCCTCCCGCGGCTCGACCAGCACCTCATTCACGGCCACATGTTCGGGCTGGACCAGGGCATAGACGATGGCCTGGGCCACATCGCTCGCATCGAGCACCTTGGCTCCCGAGGGCGTACCGTACGCTTCGAGCGCTTGCTGGTCCGTCGACATGCCCAGCAAGTCGGTCGCGACATTGCCAGGCTGGATGGAGGTGACGCGTAATCCCGAGTTGGCCGTCTCGAGCCGGAGTGCCTGCAGTGTGGATTCGACAAAGAACTTGCTTGCTGAGTAGACGCCGAGACCGGCAAACGTCTTGCGACCTGCATCGGACGAGATGGCAACCACATGGCCCCGGTGACGTTGGAGCATGCCAGGTAGACAGGCTCCCAGACAGATAGTAACCCCTTGCAGTTGACATCGACCGTTTGCTCCCACTGCTCCATCTGCACATTGGCCATCATGGTAAAGTACATCACGCCCGCACACGATACCAAGATGTCCACCGGCCCAAGCTCCTGCTCCGTCGACTGCACCAACGCCTCCACCGCCTTTTGCGACGTGACATCGGTCGGGACAACGTGCACCTCTGCGCCCGCATGGCGCGTTTGCAACTCTTGCTTCAACGCACTGAGCGTGGCGGCCCGACGGGCCGCCAACGACACCCGCGCGCCTTCCGCCACCAAGGCCTCTGCCACCGCCGCGCCAATCCCTGACGAAGCACCGGTAATCACAGCGACCTTGCCCGCCAACCGACCACGGCGAGCACGAGCGCTCTTCGCAGCCGCTTGGGCTGCCAGGCGCGCTTCTGCCTCACTGAGCGGCGCCGGACCATGTGGCAACCAGCCCCGCGCATAAAAGTGACGCGCATACGTCCGCCACAGCGCGGCATCCAGCGCAGGCCGAGGTCCTAGCAACGGTACCAGGACCCGCTGCGTTGCTTCGTCGTGCAAGATGGGTTGGTGGGCCAACGCTTCGGGCGAAGGGAAGCCGCTGCGCAAGATCGAGGCTGGGAAAGGCACTTGGTGATTAGGATCGCCTTCTTCGGGCGGAGGCAAGGTGGCGAACCAGGCGGTACGCCAGTCGTCAAAGGCGAGGCGGGTGGTAGGGTAGCCCAAGTGCGCGAGCGTAGTAAACATTCGTCGGAAGGGAGGTGCCGGGTTGGCGAGATGGTAGACGGGCAAGCGCTCGCTCACCTCGGTCGTGGCTAGTGTCGCAACTGCCTCAGCTACATAGTTGACCGGGGTCAATTCGATCCGCCAGTCGGGCAAGGTGGGCGCAACGCCCATCCTCAATGCTTCCACCAGCACAGCATCCAGCATATCGTACGGGTTGCTGGCCCCCGTGTCGCAACTGCCCGACAAGGTCCCTGGACGGTAAATGTAGGCGGGCAAGCCACGCGCTTGCGCTTGCCGAACCAACTGTTCCGCTACCCATTTGCTCTGCCCATACCCATCCGGAATGGCCAGCGCTTGCTCCAGGGTCAAGTGGGAGGTTTCGCTCCACTGGCCCAGGGTGAGAGCACCATTGGTCGAGATGTGGTGCAGTGCCGCGCCACCAATACTGCACAGACGCAGAATTTCCCGTGTACCACCCACGTTGGGCGCGCGCAAGGCAGCATACGGGTACACCAAGTTGACCGCTGCCGCCGCATGCACCACCGTGCCCACCCGTTTGGCCAGCGCAACAAACGCTTCGTCCGAAAGCCCGAATTGGGCCTGAGGCAAGTTGCCCGGCACCACTTCAATCTTGTCCAGCAACGCGTCCGACCACAGACCCAGGTCGTTCAGGTTGGCTCGGATGCGGGCCAAGCCAGCCGGAGTGCAGTTCTCGGTAGGGTACGGGAACCGGATGAGGCAGATGATCTTCACGTCGGCAGCAGTATGGGCGGCAAGGGCGTGCAACAAAAACGCTCCCAGGTACCCGTCGAGCCCGTGAGGAGAATATGGGTGCCCGACGGCTTTTCCGACAAGCGACGCACATCCGGGGCCAAGACAGCGTCGGCTTGCATAATCTTAGGCAGGTCGGCCTGCAACTCGGCAAGGTGCCCGTCGCGCGCGGCGGTGATGGCAGTCAGGTGGCCCGTCAAGGATGGGTCTGCGGCCAACGCACCCAGGGGACAGTGAACCCAAATTGCTTGCTCAGTCTCCCTGCCAAATCGGCCAACAAGAGCGAGTGTCCGCCTAGTTCGAAGAACGAGTGGCCAGCCAAGACGGTGCTAGCCGGGACGCCTAGCAAGATCGACCACAGTTCCACCAAGGTGCTTTCCTTAACCGGCTGGGCGCCCAGCGCTGTGCCGCCGCGGGGGGAGGTGGGGCGCGTAGAGGGCCGAGTGGAGGGCCGGGTGACAGGTGGCGAAGGGAGGGAGGAAAGATCAATCTTACCGCTAACGCCGTGGGTGGGCAAGGAAGGGACCTGAACCCACAGCGTAGGGATCATGTACTGTGCCAAGTGAGGCTGGAGCAGCTTGTTGGCGCTGGGGCTGTGGCCCGACGGCTCAATCACCACTTTTTCCTCGCGCGACGGATCGGGAACAATGTAGGCCACCAAGCGCTTCTCCAACCCTTCGCCATGCCCCACCACTGCACATGCCTGAACAGCAAGGTACTTGACTACCGCCGCCTGCACCGCCGAGGGGTGTACCGTGTACCCGCGCGTTTGATCATCCCGCCCATCCGGCCTGTGATTTCGAGAGCGCCCGAAGGCAACAGACGCGCCAAGTCGCCGGTACGGTACATGCGTTCCCCATTCCCCTGCGGGGAAGGCACAAAGGCGCGTTCGGTCTGAAGCGGAAGGTTGAGGTACCCGCGGGCCAAAAGCGGGCCTGTCACGCACAGTTCCCCCGCTTCGCCCGGGGGCACGCGGACCAAACTGTCGGGCTGCAGGAGCAGCGCATGCTCCGGGTCCAGCAACGGTCCCACGGGACACACACTGCGCCCCTGAATCTCTGGCAATGTGAGAAGAACACCAATGTCACCCGCAGCCACCTCATGGGTCTCGGAAATCGAGTAGAGGTTGAGTAGGCGAACATGGGGAAGGGCGCGGGACGCGCGGCGGGCCAAGTCCAGCGGCACGACCTCGCCGTTGAGCCAGAGAGTGCGCAAGTCTGGCAAGGCCAGCACATCGTCATGCCGGGCGAGCAAGGTTGCGAGCAAGGTGGGCGTCATGAGTGTTTCGGTGATCTTGCGGGTTTGAAGAAAGGTGAGGAGGCCCTCAGGGTCGTACGAGTGCAGGTCAGGCACGACGACGGTCGTCGCGCCGCGCAAAGAGGACGGAGCATTTCCCAGATGAGAAAGACGTTGCATGCGACCCGATCGCCCGGGTGCAGGTCGGAGAGAGCAAAGCGCAGTGCATAGGACCCGGTGGCCGCTTTGTGGGGGTTGGCAATCCCCTTGGGCTGGCCCGTGGTACCCGAGGAGTACGAGACAAAGGCCAATTGATCGGGCGAGCGAGGGGGCAGCGGCACCGGCTCTGCCTCGACAGAGGCGGTGGGACGCGTGGTGTCCATCTCGATGGTAGGGATGGAGGCAGGCAGGCGGGAGCGCTGGGAAGCGAGAGTGAGGACAACCTTGGGCTGGGCATCAGCGAGGACGTTGTGGAGCAGGTTGTCAGGGTACGCCATCTCGAGTACCAAGAAGGCCCCACCCGCGCGGAGGGCAGCGAGGGCGGCGACGACGTAGGTGGCGCAGCGGGCATGAGGATGCCCACTAGGTCGTCGGTGCCGACGTGCTTGGCGCGCAGCTCTTGGGCCCACAGGCGGGTCTCTTGCTCGAGCTGGGCATAGGTGAGGGGCGTGTCTGTGTCCTGGTCCTCGAGGGCAGGGAGGGAGGGGGTGCGGGCGGCCTGCGCCTCGAAGAGCGAGGCAAGGTCGTCGGAGGTGGGGGGCAGCATGGGGGATCTAAGAGACGGTGGGGGGGGGGGCGCGGGAGGGTGCTGGCAGGGAGTGTGAATGCCCAGCTGGGAAGGCCTGCGTGAGAGAGGCGGCCACGTGGCGGGGCAGGCAACCCTAGCAGGAAGACGGCCAGCGCGCTGGCTTGGCGGCTGCGCGTGCGGCTGGGCGGCGCATCTGAGATCGGCCGTCGCATCGTCCGCCCGCGTGGCGCCGCAGCCAGGCCCCGCCAGGCTGCCCGGACAAGGGGGCATGGCGGGCATGGCGGGCATGGCGGACAAGACGGACAAGGCGGGGAGGGAGGCGTGGGTGTGATGTGGTGTGGTGTGATATGCGGCGGCGGACACAGCCAGAAGCGCAACGGGTACTAGGGATGGGGGGGGATGGCGATGGCGGTGGCGGGAGAGAGGGTGCGGGAGATGGTGGTGGTGGTGGGTGGGGCGGAGGCAGGGGCGTGTGGGTGGGGCTGCGTGCCGGTGGCCTGTGGCCTGTGGGGCTGGGCTGGGGTAGGAGGCGGGGGGGGGGCATGCATAGCATCAGCGTGGCTCCCTGGGCGTGCTGTCCTCGCCAGCTGCGCCATCCCATGCATCCCACGGGCCAACTCCCGCCAGTCCACCCGCGGCATCCCAGCCCCAATCGGTGCATTGCAGTCAGCGCCCGCGCTGATACTTTCAAGCTCGGCGAGCGGCGGCATCAGATTTGCATCTTGGCTCCGAGATCCGCACTCTTGCCTCGGACAAAGCAACGGGGCCCCTTGCAACATTGCAGCACCAAAATGCTCTCGCCAGCGCCGCCGCGCTCAGCTCGTGGCGTCTCCCGGCCGGCCCCGGCGGGCCCGCAGCGCTCGGGCAGGCTCGGGGGCGTGCGCTGCGGGCTGCTCCTGGTTGCTCGTTCAGCACACGTGGCCTGTCGGCCGTCTGGCTTCTGGCTGCCCAGCGTCCTAACCCCATCTTATCGCCGCCATCCCGCACACTGCGCCCGTGCCCCCGCTTCCCCACGGGCGTCCCGTCTCCTTCCGCCCCGCTCCCGTCCTGCCCCGACGAGCCCACGACAGCGCCCGCCGGCGTCTGGCCTGTCTGCCTTGCCCCCCCGGCCCACCCCACACGCACTCCTTCCTCCGCCCGCCCCGCCACTTCCTCCCCCTCCTGCCCACCGCCACCACCCATGTCGACGCCACTCGGCGAGGAGACCTTCTTCCGCTGGTGCGTGCCCTGCAACCGCGTGGTGGGCACGAGCCTTGCGCTGCTCTGTCCTCGCTGTGCCCACCACACCTGTGCGCCCGAAGACTTGCCCTCCACCACTGCCTCCACCAAACACGTCTTGCCCTCGCCCCCGCCGGCCTGCTCCCGCCCTACCAACGCAGGCTAGCCCCCCCCCTTCCCTCGTTCGCCCCTTTCTCTCTCTCGCCGCGTCCTACCCTCTTTACCCCTCCCCTCCCAAGTGTGGCGCACCTCCTTCGTCTCCCGTAGGCACCGGGGAGGCGTGGTGTGGCATGGCGCATGGCGGTGGGCAGGGAGGTAGGCTGTGGTGCCGAATGCCATGCCAGGGACCTCCCCTCTCCCACTCCTAGCCTTTTTTTCCTGTTCCCTCCCTTGCTTTGTCTCCCTGTTCCTGCTCTCTGTTCCATTCCGTTTGTCGTGGGGGGTACTTGGGTCGTCCATCTCTTCCGAGGGGGGAGGAAGGCAGAGCGAAACCAAGCCAAGCCAAGCCAAGCAAGCGGATGCCAATGCCCCTACCTTTCCCGTGCGGTCCACGGTCCACGGTCCACGCTTCTCTGAAGTGAAGCGAAACAAGACGAAGGAAAACCGAGCCAAGCCAAGTACCCCAATCTGGTCCGGTGCCATCCGATCCAATCCGATCTGATCCGATCCGATCCGATCCGATCGCGACGCGATCCCAAGCTCCAGCATTGCACGTTGGCAAGAAGAAGAAGAAGACGGCCTAGGGACAGCCGATGCCCACTCCCCACGCTTATATACACCACTTTACATTACCTCGTTACTACGTATATACACCACTTTACCTCGTACCTTAACCTACGTCCCCACTGCGTTCCCTTGTCCCTCCCTGTGGGCCCCATGGGTTTGGGTTGGGCAGGATGGCAATCGATTACTTTGTCTGATTTGTGGATTTTGGATTTTGGCGCGGTGGGATTACGGATTACGGATTGTTGATCGAATCGTCCGTCCCCTTACTCTTGCTGGTTACCGGTCAGGCGGTCAGGGGTCAAGCTTCAAGGTGGAGCGGGGGGGGTAGTGTAAAATGTTTAGTCCTTTCGACGCCCGCCCCCCCATCGCACGTCCATAGCTCCGTACCGACGTGACCGTGACCGTGACGTTTGTCCGCCAAGCCGAGCATGAACCTGCTTCCCACCGTACACCATTTTCCGCAGCTGCCCCATGACGCATGATCGATGATCCATCCAACAGCTGCCGCAACAAAAAAAGCCACAGCCATATACGTGCAACGGGTGCCAAGGAAGAGAAAGGCTGGGGAAGGTGGCGACAGGGGGGGTTGGCCAACACGGTTTGACGTGAAAGGCCAGGCGAAAGACGAGTCCTAAGAAGAGAACAAGAACCAATCCTAAGGGGGGGAGTAGAGTAGAGGAGTAGAGTAGGACAGACGGGGCACACGGCGAGGTAGATTCAAGTCGGGCAGGGGCACGGGGGCACGGCAAAGGAGTGTAAGGGCCCAGTGGTAGGGCTAGCAGGCCAGAGAGGGGGGGGGGGGGACAGGGTGGAGAAGCATGGGAGGGAGAAGAAGATAAGGAAGTAAGGAGGCAAAGAGGCAAGGAGGCGAAAGAAACGGGGCACAGCTAGCGACGGTACAGACCGTGTAGGGCAGTGGATAGGAGAGCAGAGTAGAGTAGTGTAATGTAGTTTAGAGGAGAGGAGAGAAGAGCAGGGCCGGGCAAAGCAGTCATCGAGACTGTTGACGAAACGGGGCGCCAAAAGAAAAAAGACACAAAGGAGGCAGTGTGAAAGAAGAAGAGAAAAAAGAAAAAAGAAAAGAAAAATGGGGAAGGGAAGGGGGAAGGAGGTCCGTTCCTCCGCATAGGATGCAAGAGCATGGGGGCCGAAAAAATCAAGGCGGGGGCAGCGCAGGCTTAGAGGGAGGGGAGGCAGAACAGAACGTTGGTTCGAACCAGTGAGTTTGAGTTCATCCGTGGGAATGCGGACGGGGCTTGGTGTGGGTACGTGTGTGCTGCTTGAGATTGTCGTGGCGACTGAACAAGCGGCCGCAACTGGGGTGCAAGCACGGGTACGGTCGTTCCTTCATGTGCACCGCACGCACATGCCGCTTGACATGTTCCGACCGCTTAAATGTCTTTTCGCATTCCGCCACCAAACACACGTACGCACGTCCATTGTGCCCCACATACGCAGAACACGGCGTCACCTTGCGCTGTGGGTTGCGCTGCTTGCGGCTCTGCGGCTTGCGCACCTTGGCCCCCGAAACGGCCGCACGAAGTTCCACTGGCGCACCCAGCCGTTCCATCGCGCCATCGCCGCAAGGGCTAGCAGTCGGGTGGAAGCTGGACATGCCAAAAACGTTAGAAGCCAGTGCCTCCGGTTCGAGCCCAGCAGCCGAAGGCGAAAGAGGTAGGCCCGGCGCAGCGGCCAGCGCAGCCGGAGTGGCAAGCGGAAAGCCGCCGGGGCCAAACCAATACGCAGGCATCGACAATGGCCAAGTGAGCGGGGAGGAGGTCGTAGGCTCCGTGGGCGTAGCCGCCGGACCAGAGGGAAGAGTAGAGGTCCAAGTTGAAAGCGACGACGAGAGCGGCGACAAAGTCGACACCGTGGGCGGCATCGAAGTATCGGAAAGAAGACACGCAGCGTCCATCGTTGGCCAGGCTAGGTCGCCTTCCAAGGACGGCGTGGGTGTCGGGGCAACGGCAGCGCCGGGAGCGGGGCCCGGGGCAGGAGAGAGGGAATCGTGTCGGACACACAGTTGTAGAGGGGGGCCAGAGCGCAGAAAAAGGAGCGTGAGTGAGCGGCGCGGCGACAAGCAGGGAGGCCTGCTCGTCAGCCGGGGCCGAAACCTTGGCCTTGGCCTTGGCGGCAACGTCGACGTGGAAGTCGGTCTGATCGGAGACAAAGGTGGTGTCGGAGGCAAAGGTGTTGTCCGAGGCAAAGGTGGTGTCTGAAGCGCAGGGCAGGAGGGACGGAGGCGAGACGAGCCAGTCGGTCGCATCCGTCGAGGGGGAGAGGGAGGAAGGGCTGAGGCCCGGGGTGGAAGGGAGAAGCCATGAGTCGCCCCACAGAGGCAGGGAGGCGTCGAGGTGGTCGGTGGGGAAGGCAGAGGAGAGAGGCATTCTGATCGTGGGGTCGTCAGGTCGTAAAGAGGAGGGGGAGAGGTAGATGGGGGGGTCGGTTAGGGTTGTGGATGGGGATGTGGATGGGGGAAGTGGGGGTGTTGGGTGGGGGAGAAGGCGGAGGTTAGGGGGGGGGGAGGGGGGGGTCGTAAAGTGTCGGAGGGGGTCGTGGACTGGGTCGTAACAGAGGGTCGTTGGCTAGAACTGGGGCAGCATGTGCACCCTGTCGTAGCTGGCCACGGGGAGGGGGAGGGGGGTCAGCCGGGGCAGGAGGGGGGGCGGAGACGTACCAGGTCGTGGTGGTGGTCGTAAGGGGGGGCGCGGGTGTCAACAGCAGAGCATGGAAACGCCAGGCGTGGCAGGCGGGAGCAGCAGGACGGACGAGCTGAGCAGGCAGAGATGGGTGGTGGTAGCACGCAAAGAAGCCGCCGCCGCAGACGAAGGGCTGCTGCGCCAACACAACACGCCCGCCGACCCAACGGCGGCGTGTGGTGCAACCCTAGCAAAAACACTGGCCCTGTGCGCGCGGTGGTGGGCTGCGGGAGCCGCGCTAAGCCCGCCGGCACGGGAGCCGCCGCGCTGCTGATGTAATGGCCAGGGTGTTCCCCTGTGCGGCAGCAAGGGTGGGCGCTGGGCCGCAGTGGCCGCCCAGGTGGCTGCGCGCGCCTGTCTGGCCGCCCCAGGCAGTGGCAGGCAGTGGCGGGCAGTGCGTGGCAGTGCCCAGACGGCGGCCGCCCTGTGCTTCCCAACTATGTACTACGGGCTACTCCGTCCTCCCGCACCCACGCAACCCACGTACGCAACATACTCACCCACGTACTCAACTCGCTGCCCCGCCGAGGCCCACCGCCAACGTACCCAGCCCGCCACCACCAGCCAGCTGCCCAGCCCCGCCCCGCCCCGCCGATCCATCGCACCCCATCCCATCCATCCTGCCTCCAAGGCTTGGGGCTTGGCGCCTGTGGCCGGCCTTGCCGCCGCGCGAGGCCGGCAACGGCGAAAAACGAACGAGTTAGAGGCTATGCAATCAGTTTTTTTGGCTGTGCGCATGCAGGTCTGGGCTACACTACACTTTCCACACCAGGCCACACCGCACCCACACTTCAGCCGTTGGGCCAGGGTCCTCGCAGGGGCCAGCGGCTCCCACTCTTCGTAACGTTAAGCTCACAGTTGTCGCCTCTCGTAACGCATAACGCGTAACAGGTATCTGGTAACTGGGTAACCCGGTTATATAACTCGGTAACCGGTAGCCAGTCCGTGCGCCACCCTCCCATTTATATCTACCAGAATATATGTGTCGGTCGGCACAAGTCAAGCGATAACTTTACTTGCGAGTGGCGAAAGGCAAAAAGCAGGTCTTCGCCATAAGCGGTACTGAAAGGTGACGCAGTGCCGGGGATGGCGGGAAGGACCAAACCAATCCCCGGCCCGGCAGGCCAGTCAGGCGAATGAGATACGAGAACTGAGCAACGCTGATAGACTCTCAGGCACCTAGATATGCCTTGGGCCACAGCCATGGATCCGTCATAGCAAACGACGGGACCGAGACTGCAAACAACTGTGAAGCCAACCACACGGAACAGTGGTAGGAAAAGGAAAGACGCGGGCTGTCATGGTTTGGCTGATCTCGCTCCCATTTCCAATTTCTTCCGCACGAACGATTGCTACACCCCTTGGCCTAATCCCGATTCTGGTCTCCCTCGTCTTAGCCCCGACTGTGACACGGGCAGCTCGGGCCACATGCATCCCAGGGACTGGCCACATGTCTCTTCAATGTTTAACGACACATCAGCGTGCTTGGGCAAGCTACTGCGCATGTCACAGCCGCAACAGTGCCCTTCGTCACGCGCCATGTGGTTTGCTCTTGGCTAATAGAAGAACCGTCATCTGCACGAGGCAATATGTTTCCAGCTCCGTCTGGATCAAAAAGCGGATGGCCGCCAACGATCATGGGCAGGGCGGTAGGATCGTCGGGCTGACGGAACGGGACTGAAGAAATTAGTCACAGGGGGGGGGGGGGGGACCCCATCGCTTATACGACTTGAAAATGAAGCCAGGAGAAGGAAAGCTCACTGCAGGGCATTACGGATGCCCTTTGGGGGGGTGCAGTGAGGGCATGGGAAAGCTTTAGTTTTGTTCTTCTGGCCCTCCGGCTAGAGAGCTAATCTCCCAAGTTGCAGCATGTAAGGGAGACTGTGCCAAAAGCACAAAAGGCATTGTCTAGTCTATCCTCGGCCCCTCAGCCTTATGATTAAATCAACAGAGTCTCGCTCTCGTGAAGGATGCCAGGTCGTTCTGTGGATGATGCAGTAGGCAGATTCGGCAGAGAGAAGCAATATTGGTGGGAGATGAAAGACTCGAGTGGTTGCCGATATACGAGACTGGTAATGAATTTGACGGAAAAGAGATGAGGTGGTGAGGATTGTTTACTAAAGGTCGGAGACGAACCTTAAAAGTACCAAAACTTACAGTAAGGGTACGAGCACTTGAGAAAAGGTGGAAGAGCGAGGTATATATAACAAGTGGACGTCCGTCCACAGAAGGCAGCGCTCGCTCAATAAACCTGTCATCCAACGAATCTCACCAAGAGGACGGATTTCCCTTCGGAGCTTCGTAAGCAATGGCTCAGCCTCTGCTGTAAAGTTGCCACTATCTTTTGAGCAACATCTTTTGCTCCCCGCGTATAGTTTTGCTTGGAGGAGAGTACTCCACCCAGGAGTTTGAGCCAATTGTAGGCATCTACCCCTCTCTTAAGTTTTGTTTGTACACATGAATTGTCTTATCACTTTTCTTGGTCTTTCCTTCAGGCGTTCTTATTCGAGTTCTGTGTGTAGTCTCGGCTGGTATAGATTTTTGTTCTTGGTCTCCCGCAACCGTAGCCACACGCTCTTTTGGCCGTCAGACCGCCGCTGAAAAGCGTGCTTTTTACTTTGGTTTGGAACGCGTCAAGCCTGCAACATATATGTGGTCATCCCGGTTTCTGAGTGCAATCCCCCCAAACGGGTAGATGGCGCAGTCAAGATAACACAGCGCGATTCGCCGCGCATATTGAATGCCGAGCATTGTGCCCTCCGCTGTGGGATTTGAGCGCTCGTATTTTGCTTGCGCAACATGCTCCGCTATCGCTCATACTATATCTGTTCTCTCTGGCGCCTATGTGCTGGTGTTTTGGGATTGAAGGACATGAATGAATGGTGATAAGTACTAAGTACATGAAAGCAACTCCCTTAGAAGCGACGCCAACTTTTGCAAGAAGGAAATGTCATGGGGAGTTTGTATCTTTTTTCATGTCGTAAAGCTTTCATGGGTTAGTGGTATACTACTCGTTGCCAGACTGGCCCCGTGCCTGTGAGACGTCGATGTGACAGGGGTTCGATTCCCCTTGGAAGCACTTTTTCTCCTGTTTCGTCCAAAATCTCGATCTGTCTGTCCCTCCTGTTCGCGAGAGGCTACAAGTGCTGTTTTTCCCCTCCAGACCCCTGCCGCTGCGTCTCCTCAGTCACTGTTGAAGGACAACGTTCAACTTCAACCCTCTCACCTCCAAGCGTCACCAACTTCACGCACGGCCAGCCCATGTTACGCCACATTTCCAACGCGTAGGTAGGATCGGGATAACATGTAACAGAGGGGAGGGGTATTTTGATAGTAGCGTACAAAAAAGAACAGGGGTGCGAGGTGGAATGTGGCAAGATGCCAGGATGGCGCACGAAAAAAAAGGACTATATCCTGCGCGGTGCATCATCATCGATCGCATCCATCAGAGGCGTCGATCTCCACTAGGGCATAGGGCGCTGACGAACACCGGCCCCGCAAGCACGAAGGAAGAGGGGCTGGGACAGATGATGCTGACGCCATGACATGGGGGCGGGCTGGCGCTGATGGATGATGCGATTGGCAACGCGATTGGCAACACTGGTGAACAATATTCACGGTGAATATTGAATTCAATTGTGAAGGTGTGTACGTTGAAGGTGGTGAACCAGGGTTACCAGTTAACCCTATACGCAGTAAGGCCTGGTAACCCAGGCGGGGAGGGCAGGGCGCGCGTACACTGATTAGCGCAGCCGGACAGCAGGCGCGAGAGTTATGTAAGCGAGGCTGTTCATGACTAGGCAGGACTATATTTTGTCGCCGATGATCTCATCCGACGGAGGAGGGAATGGGTGAATGCACGATGTGACTCTAAGCCCATCTAATTTAATCGATGGCGGCCGATAGACACGCAGCCTGCCACGCCACCCGGCCATCTGTGGGCGCCTCGTCCTGTCTGCCCGATAACATCCATCGCCATTGCCCCTCTCGCCTCTCCATCCCCGTCTCCATCTCCATTTCCGTCTCCGTCTCCATCCCCGTCTCTGTCTCATCTCCATCTCCATCTCCATCCCCGTCTTCGTTTCCGTCTCCATCCCCATCCCTATCCCCCTCTCCATCCCCACTCCATCCATCAGCAAACAGCAAACAGCACACACCGCTCCTGCCTCCCTCGCCCCCCTCATCCCCCTCGCCCTCCTCGATCCCCCTCGCCAACCCTCTGCTCACACCACCCGCCATATGGACTCGCGCACCCCCGCGCAGTCCACGCACGAACAACGCGTGGGCTCCTATGTCCTCCTCCCAACCGAAATCGGCAATGGCAGCTTTGCCGTCGTCCGCAAGGGCTGCCACGCACTCCGCCCGCGCACTCCTGTCGCTATCAAGGTCGTGTCCCGCGTTCTCCTTACCGACAAGTTGTCGCCAACCTGGAGGGCGAAATCAGCATTCTCCAGAGCATCTCTCACCCCAACGTCGTTGAGCTCCACGACTGCATCAAGACAACGGGACACATCTACCTCGTCATGCCTTTCTGCCCATGGGGCGACCTGAGCATGTACATCAAATCTCACGGGAGCCTCCCGTCGTCGCCCACTGCCCCCGCCGCTGCAGACCCCGTGTACAACAGTGCTGAACTTGGTGCCTCGGTTATGGCCAATGGTGCCCTAATGGCTTCCATTCCAGATCCCATCGCCGCTGTCGAAGCAGTCTGGGAGGACGTGAGGAACTTTCCTCACCCACCCGGGGGCGGACTCAACTGCTGGATTGTGCGAAGCTTCCTCTACCAACTTTGCAGCGCGCTCGAGTTCATGTGGGGCAAGCACATTGTCCATCGTGACATTAAGCCCCAGAATCTCCTTCTTCAACCAGCAGGGCCTGCGTTTCTGGCAGCAGGTCATCCGCTTGGTATTCCCCAGATCAAAGTAGCTGATTTTGGCTTTGCCCGTCATTTGCCCGCTGCTTCGTTGGCCGAGACGCTTTGTGGCAGTCCACTGTACATGGCTCCCGAGATTTTGCGCCGAGAAAAGTATGGGGCTAAGGCTGATCTTTGGTCGGTCGGGGCCGTGACGTATGAAATGGCGACGGGAAAACCCCGTTTCGAGCGGCCAACTATATTGAGCTACTGCGTCGGATTGAAGAACGACGACCGGATCCGTTTCCCCTGCGAGCGGTCCGAAAGTAGCGTGGCGCGAGAGAACGTTCGGCGCTCGCAAGAAAACCTGCCCCCCTATGTGCGTCCGCCACCGATTCCAGATGACCTCAAGGGCATCATTCGGGCGTTGCTGAAGAGAAGGGCGGTGGAGCGAGCTGGATTCGATGAGCTCTTTCGTTCAGAGGCAGTCGCTTCGGGCTCTGGGCCCCAATTGGCCCGTGCGTTAGGACGGTCTGCCCCGCTGGATATCTCGCAGGAGAAATCCACTCCAGCCACCCCTCCGACTCGAAGAGAAATCTCATCTTCGCGCACGGCAACCCCATTAGTGAAGCCACCACCACATCGCTCTCGCCCCCTACCACCCCCACCTTGCCCGCTATTTCCAACGCTCCTTCTATTTCTCTTCCAGCGGCGCCCGCCACTGTACCATCATCACCAATACCCTCTCTTGGCCGCTCTCGTGCGGTTCCCATTCCGGGCGCTAGCCTGAATGCCCTTCCCACCTCCCGACCAGGAGCCTTCCCTACGTACTCGCCGCCGTGGCATACACCCCAGTACCAATCCGGACGGGGTGGAGCAGGCACCTCTAGCATCATCACCCCCGCTGCTTTCCTACGCAAGAGCCTGTCCAGCTCTCCCACCTCTCTGGGGTGCGATATGGGCCCCTCGTCCATGCCAAGCAAGATAGGCCGCCCGGGCCCCGCCTGCAAGACCACTGTGGGCTTTACCCCGGTCACCGCTTTGCCCTCGCCCCGGAGCCGATTGCCTAGTCTAACTGTGCCCACCTCGGGTCTGCTTCCACTCAGCCCCCGGATTCCTGCTGCGCAGAGGACTTCATTCGAGCAGACCACGGGTTCGATCGCTAACCAATCTCCTTCGGCTACGCCCAAACGGCTCTCGGTGGCGCAACCTAGTGCTAATAGCACGAGCAGTGAGGAAGCAAGCCAGGCGACTTTGGCTTCCTCCAACGCCAAGCCTTTGGGGGACTCGGGACGCTGCAGTCCAACCACGGTCTCCCCACGTGGGCCGAACACCTCGGCGGACGCATCCATCCATCCTACTGTGCCTTCGATGGGAGAGGACGGACTGTTGGATGGCGATTACGCCATGGTGGAGGATGAGGCGCCGCATGCTGCGCGTGAGGCAGATACATTCTCCGTCATGCCAATGTTCCCCGGTACGTTCAATACCAGTTCAGCCCAGGCGGCCGCCAGTGCCGCTCGGGCGGCAGCCATGGCAGCTTTGGGCTCGTCCCCATTCGCCGCCTGAGCCAGATTCGCGCGCCTTCCTTTGCCAGGTTGGGAGGGCAGCCATCAACAAGGGTGCAAGCGCTGCCCCGTACTGCATCCCCTGCCTTGCTCCCTCTTCGCTCTCCCCGTCCGTCTCCCGTCGCCTCACCCACCCCCGCCCTGGTTCGAGCCCGGACGATGTCGGCGGCCGAGCCTACGGCGAACAAGCCAGGTACCTCTCCCCTGAGTGTGCAGCCGCGAGTCTTCATGGGACCTCGCCACAGTCTAACCCCTAGCCATACGGAGGGGCGAGCGGTGGGATCTCGTCCTGCATTCCTATCCGGGTCAACTGTCCCTCCCCCCGAGACGCATACTCCTGCCCCGCCGGCGCTGGGGACACCCACTTCGAGCGTGTCGGGGGAGGCAAGGGCCGTGCCCATTCCAAGTCCCCCGGCTCTGGCGTTACCCCCTCACCAGCGCCCGGCCTCGTTCCACCGTCGCTCGTCCACTTCCTTCTCGGTGGGCGGGCAGAGTTACTCTCCTCGTTCTCTCTCAAGGACTCGTCCAAGCCATGGCTCGCCCAGGGCAAGAGGTGAACCCTGCGCCCTCAAGTAGTAGCCCGGTGGCCAGCAGCCCAATCCCCTTGCGTGTGGCTTCACGCGCCTCGAGTTTTGGCCAGGATTCTTTAGCAAGATGTGCGACGGGACAGCAACGTGCTTCGGTGGGACCGTATGGGATGAGCTTGCCTGCCCCTGGCATACTGCCCTCCCCAACACTGATCTATCGTCCGCTTGTCTACCGCAGGCAGGCACCTCTTCCCCCTACCGTTTCCTTCCCAGTCCAACCGGCAGCAGTTCCTTGACACGCGCTCTTAGTAGGCTGCCGTCCGTCTCCAAAGTACAGCACCCAGCACAACGCCCTTGCGCAACGCTCAAGCCATTCTGCGTGGGAGTCACCGAAGCCAAAGTATTTCGAGTGCTGTCGGTATGGGCAGCAACAGCCTCGTTGCTGGTCCATCGCTTGAACCAGCAGGGCCCAACATGAGCGATCTAGACGTCGACGAGAGGACAATGCTCGACACGCTTCACGGCTTGGACAAGAAAGCGCTGGTCTTGACTGAGTTGGGCAACTTTCTTCTTCGTCCCGCCGGACCGTTCGGCTCCTCCGCGCTCGACAGCGACGGTCGTGGTGCCTCTCCCTATCCTGGCATGAGTCACGCCCACCGTCCCAGTGTTGGATCCGGCCGGTCCTCGTCGTCACTGAGTTTCGCTTCAGGTACAGCGGCCGAGCGGGACGATGGCACGCCAGGCACGACCCCGAGTTCTACCCCGTTCTCAGCATCGGTACTGGGGGCTTTCCCTGGTTGCCCACCTCTGGCTCCCATCTCGGATGCCGAGGCAGTGGCGGCCGAGTGTTTGTTGATTTACGTCCGAGCCGCTTCGCTGGTGGACCGTGCCCTGAATGAGGCCCGCGCATTCTTTGACGCGCGGAAACGCACGCATCCGTCGAGAGGCGCCTGTCCCGAGTTGATTGACAGTACGTGGTCTTTTCTCCCCTTCCCCCTTCACCCCCCACCGCCCCCCATTTCCTCACACACACCGCCTGGTCTTGCCTGATCCTGACTTCTTTTTTTCCCTCTTTGGCAGAGACCCGCATGCTCCAACTTCGTTTCCGTGAGATTCAGGATCAAATCGAAACGGTCAAAGCCTGGACGGGCGAAGGCGATGCCTTGCACCCCCAAGAGGACATTAACCAGCTCATTTTGCACATGGCCAAACAAATGGCCAAGGGGGCCGCGCTGGACGATTGGAACCGGAACCAGCATACCCCTCCGTCTTCTCCGTCGGTGTCTACTTCCGCCTCCACCTCCATCTCGACTGGGCTAAGTGTCGACGCGCGCCGCCGGTCCTGTTCGACGCAAGACGACAAGGACTGGAATCGACATCCCTGCATCTTGGCCTACGAGATGGCAGAGACACTGTTTTTGACACTGCTCGACCCGGCGCTGGACGACTTGACTCCCGCTTTGTCTCCCGCCGAAGCAAGTGCGGTGGAGAAGTGTATGTCCCCCCCCCCTTTTCCCCGCCCTCTCTTCGCACCCTCTCCTCAATAGCGTTCAGCTAACCCCCGCTCTTCTTCAGACGTGCACTCGATTGGCAAGCGTCTTGCCTCCCTCCGCCAAGGCGATGGACGGTCCGTGCTGCCTTCCAGCTCGTAAGGATCCTACCTGCCATCCTGCGTTTCGTGTGCCTGCTTGATGGGAATGACGTTTGTTTTGGTTGGTTCGGTTGCAAGCCATCGGTTCGGAGGTTTGTGGATAATATTGCTTGAATGATCGCAAGCATGAAACCCTGTTGAGCAATGCTTTAATGATCTGTGATGGACCATGCGTGGGACTGCCGATCGGGGGGGAGGGCGCGACTGGGCTGCCTATCATGGTTGACGTGCTTCCACTTTCCCAGGACTGTGGCGTCTGGCTTCCATATTTGACGAGGAGGATGAAAGAGAGGAGAGCCCTCTGTCGTGTTTCGACGTACGCATGCATGAACGGTATCTGGTTTCTCTTCCAGCTTTGGCTTGAGGCTGGGCACCGCATTGTGTCACGCTTGTTACGGCATTATATGGGCCTCCTGTGGGGGCTCCGTTGGCCTGCCCGTACATTTCGCACCTTTGGCTCGAGTCGTTCCGAAACCGACCATATCTGCCCTATATACTCGCCTTCCTCCCTGATCGGTTCTCTGCTATCGATTCACACTTGTCCGCCCCTGCACTTGCCCATTTCTTCTTCCCCTTGTTGATGCGACGGTTATGTCTTTACTGGATTGTTTTGCTCAGCTATAATGTCTCTTGCAGTGTGTATTGTTGGTCCGTCGGATCGCACTAGCCCCGTACCTTTGGCCGTATACATATACTGGCATCGTTCGTAGTTCTCTCAAGTCAAGCGCCATGTCCCTCACTCGGTCGATTCACGGCGGCGGATTCTATCGGTTTAGACCTTGGTTCATCTCGTTGACATGGTATGGGCAGAAGTGGGATATCATTCACATCCATTCGGAATCCGATACGGATTGATTTAGGCTGTTGGAAGTACGAGGGGGGGTAACATGTAACATCTAGTCCTTTCTTGAACAGGTTCCCGGCTGCTGCTTTCCCTTTCGGATCAGCCCTACATGTACTACTAGCATTGTACAGTCTGCCGTTGGATGGTGATGGGAATTGCTACAAAACAGGACATTAGCCGCAAGATGGCGGACACAGTAGAGTGGACGGATAGTAATGAGTACAAGCCTTGTGGTATAGAGCCACTGCTTGTGTCCGGCTGCAAAGGAATACATGATGCGAGCGACTTCGCCCACCGATTTGGCCAGCGGCTTGATTGGACCGGTTGGGTGTTGGCGTGGTGTACAAGTAATAGGAAGAAACGCCCGACTACTGATGGCAGAGACAGGGACGGTGGAAACTAAGGTGTTGTCACAGACTAGTGGGAAGGAACATCGACCGAGATGCATATCACAAGATGATGCCAATGAGGTTTCATGCGGAGGAGATGAGGACAGGACATGAATGGGGAAACAAATGCAAAAGGCTAAACCACATACTTGATCGCATCGCTGCGACAATGCAACGGCATGATGGAGACACAGGGACTCAGGACTCAGAGCCGTACGACCTGCCTCCCGATAGAAGGCAGAAGGTTCGATAGAAGACAGAAAGAAGGACGGAAGGACAGAAGGAAAGAAGACAGAAAGAAGAAGATGGCGGCGGGGGGAGGGGCAAAAGATGAAGGAACGCCAAACAGATAGATATGCACTGGCCCGCACCTCACAAGCCGAAAAGCGACGTGAGGACAAACGAATAGATGGGCAAGATTAGGTTATCGTTTTGTTCCGACACACCCTCAAACAAGCCAGCGCGTCGCCGTCGCAATCCAAGCAGAGAGGCTAAACGATTGCCCTCCTTCGGGCCAAAGCGCATGGACGACCAAGCCCGAGAGAGAGAGAGAAACAATAAAGGCCATCGTTCCTTCGACCGTCTTGCGACTCTGGGGCCACCGCGTCGCACCAAACTTGCGCCCAACGACGGAGGCCGTCGCATCGGCAATTCCCAGGGCTAATGTGGAGGTGCAGCGGGCCAGCGCGGAAGGCCGAGCCTCGAGCCAGAGGGGTAAGGCGCATCCTTGTAGAAGGTAAAGGGTGACAAGATGACTGGGCCATTTTGGTCTTTGCTATCCAAAAAGCGGGAGAGAAGACGTGGAGAGGCGCGCCGAGAGGATAACACGCAAAGTAGCGTGTGTACTCGCAGAGAATGAAAACCGCAAATGCGACACTCATGGCGAGGTGGGTAAAAGCTGGCTAGAAAGAAGACAAGTCAGGATCAAAGTCGGAAGGGGAAGCAACAGAGACAGAGACAGAGACAGAAGAGAACGTACGTTGAGCAAGAATCCAGGGATGAACATGAAATAGCCAGGAGATGGAAGAACTTGCGCTTGCATTAAGCGAGAGCCAAATGGCCTGCCGCTTGGGTCGGGTAGACGTGGATCCTGCCGCCACCGACTCGTCCTTGCTTTTGTCCCCAAGCACGGGCAATGCAGTCGGAGGACTCAAGGGACTGAGAGAAGCGGCAGCGGATGTTCCAGCTGCGGGACCTTTGGGTTCGTTCACCCCAACGTCAGGATGAGGGATCCGCCCATCCGCCTCCGTTTGAGGTAAGGGCGAATCAGTTGGATGGCGAGTGTATGGTGATCGGGGTTGGGTAGGAAACCGAGGGCGAACAAAGGGCGAACAAAGTGAACTGATTCGTGCCCAGCCCCAGAGAAGGGGGTTTGGGCAAGGCGTGGGGGGATTGTGAGGGGCTACTGATCCCGAGGTACCTTTTGACACAAAAACGCTGCTGGAGATCCACTGGGCGTCGCGGCGGCCCAAAAGATCGCGGTGGCGAGAGACACGCAGCCCACCAAGCTAAAGCGCGAGCGGGGAAGCAGACCAGTCGCGCCATCCAAGGGTACCAGGGGCGAGGCAAGCGTCTCGAGTCCCAAGGTAAACCGCACTGTCCATACCCACGGATTGGTGTTGAGCAACCATCTGCACCAAGGTCCCAGAACGGCTGCGACAAAAAGGGCGGCCAAGGTGTAAAAGGAAGCGGACAAAATCTTGCGATGTCCCCGACGCTTTTCCGGCCAACGGAGTCGATGGATGGGACGCTGCGCAAGCGAACGGGACAGATAGAGAAGCGGAGAGGTAAGAAAGCCAATGGAAAATGTACCCCCGATCAAAGCGAGTTGCAAAACGAGAAGCGCATTGGGTGCTCGGAAGGTGTGGGGCGCCAAGGACCGTGTGATACGTGCGATCGTCAAGCTAGTTGCCTCGACCATGATCGTAACTCCATAGGCGACGGCGATAACGAGTTCACCATAGGTAAAGTTGCGCCTAGCCAAGGCACAGTGGTGAGCAGTGTGGTTTGGTACAAGGCTGAGGTTAGTACCACTTCCCATACGGATAACCCTCCTGAAGCAGGTGGTACTTCCCCGCCCGCAACCGAAACACCCAAGAGAGCCAAGAGACCCATGGGCGCTGCGATGGTAAGCGCCGAAGTAATTGCGCCGTAAAACAGGGCAAAGTTACGCGTCCGATGACTCGTCTTGCGCGGAGAGACCCAATGAGCTGGGGCGTAGTGCATCGCAACGATGTGGATGACGTTGATCAAGAAAACAAGCGTATGCATCGACGAAAGCGCCAAACGAGCGACGAAAGACAGCCAACCCTTCTGGAGGAGTAGGAGGAGGCAAGCGTGCCCACGCAGGTAACTCGGCCTTGGCGGGCCAGGAAGGTAGACGCCATTCCCCAACCATCGAAGTTGCATGGCCAGCGGCAACAGACCGTTCGGCTGTGACAGCATCCAATAGACAAGCCGGCCAAGAGTGGACCACATAACAGTCCAGGAATCAACCCTTGATCACGGGCATCGCGGAAAAAGCGGGTCGGTGGAAGACCCCAAACGTAGCGAGCGTCCTGGTGGGCCACTCCGGCCGGACGATAGACCGTCTCTCGTAGGTGACCTCCCGTCTCGTCCCGCAGTTCGTAACGAGAAAGTTGGGGCGGGAGGGGTTGAGTATGCCTTGCTGTTCTTCCTTGGTAAGGGCCGTTCGGGGTTGCCTCCCAGCCCAGGATTGACATGAGTCCGAGATTGGACGGAACTCCGGGATCGGTGCCCGTCGCATCCATTTTGGTTCGCGCATCGGGAGACCTGAATGCATGTGCATCCAACCAGCGCAGAAAGGGGCTCAGTCCTACTGCCACAATGGTCTGACTGGCCAAGGCGTAAGCCGGTTGCGCAACGCGGGAATGTTGGTGTGGTACAGGGCATACGCAACGCCCAAAGCAGCCGAGACAAGCAACGTAGTCTCTGCAAACCAGTTGGTGTCCACCTTGTAGGCGGCAAGGTAGGCACCCATCCGCTCCAACATGCCCAATTTGTCGGGAGCAGAAGGCAGCAGAAACGCACGGGCAAGGTAGGCGGGGGCTTGGAGTCAGCTGCCATTTCGGGCCCCTCTGCTCCGCCGGACCCGGATCCGGAGGCGTGTGTCAGCCCGTTCTCATCCCCGGGCGAGGGTTGGGGCCGGATGGTTTGAGACGAGAGTCGTTTGTGGATCTGGCTTAGTGCACGCACAGGGGCAGATGCGGTGACCTCGGGTGAGGAGGAGACGGGGGCCCGCATGCCCGCGTCAGAGGGAGGTAGATGGGACGCGTGTGCCGAGCTCCAGGCAGCTGACGGTAGCAGTCGAGGAGACTGGCCTGTTGGGATGGGGGAAACGCTGTACCGCGTCGCCGACGCTCGGGATGCGGAGGAACATCAGCGTGTGCAGAGATGCGAGGCAGGCGCGTGTCCCAGCGAAAGGGGCGGGCGCGGGGGCTGTCGGCCGAGTCGGATTCGGATCCAGACTGGGGCTCGGAAGAGGTCGACGGCGGCCCGCTGGGTCCGGCGCCATACGTCTCGGTTGGGGCCGAGTTGGAGCTGGAGCCTGAGGGGGAGCGGGAGCGGGAGCGAGAGAAGGACCGGGGAGCGGCGGGGCCAGGCTCGGGCGAGGGGTGTGCGAGGGCGCTGGCGGGAGGGTGGGTCTGGAAGGTGCGGGGCTTGAAGAGGTCCATGCTCGTCCACTTGCTGGCCGTGCATGGTGATGGTGGCTTCGGCCCAGGGCCGCAGCGGGCGGAGGGGGGTGGGCTGGAGGCGTAGGCGTCGGTCGAGTCGGTGGACCAGGCCGAGTCGATTTCACTAGCCAAGCGGCGGAGGCGGGCGCGGGGGCGGCCAAGAGAGGCGAAGGAGTCGGGGGGAGGCGGAGGCGGCGGCGGCGATGCGTGTGGGGGCTGCTGTGATGGGAGAGGCGGCATGGCAGCCAGTGGTGGGGGGGGGGGGGGGGGTGACGATGGCGGTGGGATGGGTGGTGACGATGGCGGTGGCGATGGGATGACGGTGGTGGTGGTGATGGCAATGGCGATGGCGGTTGACTGTGGCCGGCGGCGGTCGGCTGGCTGATCCACCCTTCGGGGCTGAGCCTGAGCCTGGACAGCTGATCTGGCTTGCGTCGATGGCCAGCTGACCAGTGGCAATAAATAAAGAGCCCCCAACAGACTACGCGGAATCTCCAGCGTGCAACATTCACAGCCCACTCCATCCAGGCCAGCCGCCCACCTCCACCCACTGCCTCCCGCAGCCTCCCGCGAGCATCCCTGGCCAATGCCCGCCCTCGCCACCCCGTCTCCCCGCGATGGCGCCTCCGCCGCCGCTGCGGTGTGGGCCGTGTGCTGGTGGGCCTGCTGGGCGCGTTGCCGCCTTTGCGCTGACGCCCGCCTCCATCCGCTCGCTGCTCGAGGACCGCGCCGAACTCGTCTCGCCCTCCACTGCTGTCCGCGGCCTGCGCGAGGCCGCCCACCTCGCCTCCTCCCACCTCCCCATGCGCACCAGCACACCAGGCCCTTGGCACAGCCCACACGTTCACCACCCTCCCTTGGTAGTCCGCCTCCTCACGCCTTTCATCGCCGCACCGCCATCCCCCATCCAGTTCCAGTTCGCCCAGTGGAGTGTCACCGCCCGCCCGCCCTCGCTCTTCGACCTCCTCTTTGTTGCAGCCGACATCTTGACGGCCATTGCTCTGCTGCGGATCGAAAGGCTGCGTGCGCCTCCGCCCGCTCGCCCGTCCACGTGGACTGGCCCAGATCGAAGCCGCGCTGATGGAGAAGGCAAGCGCCGCCCGACGCAAATCCGGCCGTACCTCCCTTGGCACGACCAGTGCCGCCCGTGGCGGCGCTCCCTCTCACCCTTCTTCCCGCTCCGCCCTGGTGGCTGCCCTTTATCTCCTCAACCCCGTTACCATTCTCACCTGCCTCTCCTTGTCGTCAACCACACTGTATGCTCCGCTGCTGGCTTGGACAGTATACTTGGCCTGGCCTCGTCCAAGGAGGCTTCGCCTTTCTCCAGCCAATCAAAACGCCTCGCCTTGCGCATTGCTACTGCAACATGTTAGCAGTTACTGTGGTGGTTCGTCTCTACCCGCTATTGATGAACCTCCATGCTGGCACTGGTCCTCCTATTTGCCTCCTCTTCCCGGGCGGGTGCACTATCCTGGCGCTATTGACGCTCGTCCTGACCTTCGCGCTTGGATGGGGGAACCTATTCTTCTTCTCGTTTACGGGCGGGGACCGGTGGAGCGAGGCGGCTCAAGTGTGGCGTGCGTGTTACGCCCATTTGCTTCTCTTGACCGACTTGGCACCCAACGTGGGGATCTGGTGGTACTTTTTCACTGAAATGTTTGACCATTTCCGTTCCTTCTTCCTGCTCACTTTCAATGCTCATTTGGGCCTCTATGTTGCTCCTCCAGCATCAAGTTCCGCGCCGACCCGTTCTTTGCCATCACCCTCCTCATTGGCATTGTGGCCGTCTTCCAGCCCTACCCCACACTCGGCGATTCTGCCCTGTACTGGTCCTTCTTTTCCCTTCACCCCGAGGTATTTCCTTGTACGTCTCGCCCTCCCCTCCCCACCTCCGCGCGCACGTGCGCGTCCGAGCCTCCCAGAGGTTTTATGACCTGATTAGAGACGCAAAGACAAGGGGCTGACACATGTTCTCCAGACTTGCGTCATCCTATCGTCACCGCGCTGCTCTATGCGTACAGTCTCTTGTTTCTGCCTGCATTCCATGAGCTGTGGACCGTCACGGGCTCAGGCAACGCCAACTTTTCTTCGCTTCCACCCTTGTGCTTGCCCTTGCAGGAGCAGGAGGCTTGTTGGACGCGCTGTGGGCCAAGGGACGTGTGGTGCACGAGGAAGCGCGCGCGCTCTTGCCCCCACCTCGTGAATCGGAACCCGCGTCCGTTGCTACCCCAGCCCCGGAAGACGCGGCGGTGACGAGTCATGGATGGGTACGGACCACAGCTCAGGTGTAACGTCCGGGCCGAGGTGGGCCTGCTGCGTTCAAACCTGGTTCTTCCAGCTCGTTGCCTGTGCATATGCACTCCAATTGCTACCCATGTTCTCATGGAAAATGTCTGTGTTGTGTATGTGTGGTTGTGGTCAGCGCTCAGCCTGAGCGCTGAGCTCAGCGTTCTGGTTCAACTGGCGAGAGAATGGGTTCAATGTGGCTTCAATCCGTCATGGCCTATCCTCCTTGGCTTTCCACCAGTGCTCGTGACGCACGTATGGTGGTCTACCAGGCGCAATCCCGAGGTAGAAGAGGTGGGGAAGGAGGGGATGTAGACGGGGGGCAATTGGGTTGGCCATGAGCGCGAGCGGAAGACTGCGTCACATGAGAGGATCTTTGAGATCTGAGTGTCCCTCTGATTCTCACACCGTTTTGGGTTCCTTTTTTGGCCTTTCCCGGAGGGGACCCGCACCGACGAGATGACTGGTTGGGATGTGTCTGTTAGATGCAACGGCCCTACAGTTAGCGGGCGGCACTTCTTCCGATCAGGCCCCGATCAACATGTAATTCAGGTGCACGACTGGGCATAGCACTGGTGTAACAGAGCATGACAGAAGGAAACCGGATATGTGGTAACCGGTAACGGCGGGAACGTGCCAAACGCGTACCGGGCGTATGCTTGGTGTTTCAGGCTTGTGGCCGAGAAGACAGGAGAGTACATTTCTGGAGCGGGCCGGGGGCGCCATAGAAGCGGGGAAGGGCCAGGCAGGGTGGCCTGGGCTGGCTCTGCGGACGGTCGATGGTTGGCAGTTGAGACCGTAGTACTAAGCCAGCGCGACCGAGGTCTGGTACTGAGTACAGAGTGCTGATTTGCACAACAAGTGTGTTCGCCAGACTGCAAGACAGGGGGTGGCAAATAAGCACTAACGTGGGCCTGCCCCCCTGGCCACTGGGCGTCCGCGTGGGGATCTGCCGGGCCAAAGGCAGAGCGGAAGCGATCGAGGCCGCCGCCGATTGCGATGTACTCGGGTGGTGTGCGCCCGCTGCTGGTGGTGCTGCACCCCGCCCGGGCCACGATGCACCACTGCCCCCGTGCGTGGGCTGGGCGCGGGCATGGCAACCGAGCCAAGTCCGCAAAGTCCGCATTCGACAGTTGCATCGGGCGACGGGTGACGGGTGACAGGGCCCGTGCCAAAGGCAAATTGGTTGAGTGGGCCCGTGTTCCAGCCGCGGATCTGGCACGACAGCCGCAGCCCTGGCCCAGGCCAGGCGCTCCAGACCCAAGTCACCGCCTGATTCGATGCGCCCCAGCACCACTCCCATCTGCTGGCCTCCCACCACCACCCCCACCACCTCCGCCCCCCGCCATGCCCCACCCCGCCAAGGCCGCGTCCCGGGCCCAGGGCAAGCGCGCCGGCACTTCCATCCTAGCCCCCGGCGTGTATGCCGCTGAGCCCCCGCTCTTCCCTCCCGCTCCCGGCGGCATCGCCGCTGTGCCTACCAAGGCGAGCCACCATGCTTCGCCCCGCCCCACCATGTCCTCGACCAAGCCCAGTAGCCGCGTCCCTAAGAGCTCCCTGGTCCCACCAATCCTGACCTCCGTCGTTCCCACCTCGCCCGCCGAGGACTCCAAGCCCCTCGACACGCCGCCTCTGGACCGCTGCAACAGCATCGACAGCATCGCTACTAGCGCTACCCATGCCACCCACGACGAGCGCCCGCAGTTTGAAACCATTCGTCAGATCCGCGCCTCCCTCGCCGAGATGGAACAGGCATACAATGCCCAGCCAGGCAACACTCCTTTGACCGGGCGCATCATCCATGTGAGCCACTACCTTCCTCTTGTTGTCCGCTCCCTTGCCGAGGCGGAAAGCGAGGCGCAGGCGCGGGCCCGTGACCAGCTTGCTCAGTCCACCGAACCACATCACCACGACATTTTGGCCCCCATGGACCGATCCCTTGACGTGAATGCTGCAGCGGGGGAAGAGAGAGAGGAGGCTTCCTCCGAGGCTGACACTCCCCTCACCTCCAACATCCCACCGGAACTCGCCACGGAACAACCAGACTCTTCTCTCCTCTCCGCCATTGGAGTCGACTGCTCCTTCCTCGGACAATCCAACCGATTACGATATGGTATCTCATGCTTCGTCGCACTGGGTTCTTACACCTCGTCGTGGCCACACTGCGCTCAGCAGTGGAGTCCAGAGTCTTTGCAAGACCCACAAACAGACGTTCATTGGCTGGACGGGGGACATTACGTTTCCCACCAAGGCGCCGGGTAACCAGCGCACCGACGCAGCCACCCTCTCCGATTCGGAGCGGAAGGAGATTGAGCAGGTGCTGAGTGACCTCGAGGACCCTTCCAAGTGGTCCAGCGACATCGGCCCCGCCATCGATGGGCGGGCGGACGGGAATGGACTGTCGCCATCTCCCAAGGAACGGTGGCAGCACAAGGTGTACCGCACCATCAGTTCGGCTGCCAAGGAGGAGCGCAAGGAGGAAGAAGAGGAAGAGGACGAACACGTGGTTGGCCATGGCGATTACGGGATCAAGTATGTGCCTGTGTGGATGGAGTCGCGCGTCGCACACGGCCACTACGAGGGCTATTGCAAGACGGTGCTCTGGCCGCTGTTGCACTACCTGTTGTGGGAGGATGTGAACCCAGTCAAGACGGGCTCGAGCTGGGACGACTCGAGCTGGGATGCGTACTATGAGGCAAACCTGGCGTATGCTCAGCGAATCGCCGCCGAGTACGTGCCGGGGGACATGGTGATTGTCCATGACTACCACCTCTTGTTGGTACCGAAGCTCCTGCGGCAGCTGGTGCCCGAGGCACACATCACCCTTTTCATGCACGCACCCTTTCCCTCGAGTGAGGTCTTCCGCTGCCTACCCAAGCGCCAAGCGATCCTTGAGGGTATGCTGGGTGCTGACCTGGCCTGCTTCCAAGCCTTTTCTTATTCACGTCACTTCCTCTCCTCTTGCATCCGGGTCTGTGGCTTTGATGCCTCTTACAACTCTGTTGAGTCTGCTGACGGGCAAATCACGGCAATCAGCTACAACCCCATCGGGATTGATGCGGTCAAGATGGTCAAGGATGCGCGCTCACCCGGGGTGGGACCCAAGATGGACGCCTTCCGACGTCTGTACGCAGGCAAGAAGATTATTGTGGGACGGGACAAGTTGGATGTGGTGCGGGGTGCTGCAGAAGCTGCAAGCGTTCCAGACGCTGTTGCGGGAATACCCCGAATGGGGGGTAAGGTGGCGTTGATCCAAGTGACCTCGCCGGCGGTGCATGAGTCACCAGCGCTTGAGCGCCAAGTTAGCGAGTTGGTCTCCCAGATCAATTCCGAGTATGGCACTCTCTCGTTTGCGCCGGTACACCACTATCACCAGATCATTGATCGGGATGAGTACTTTGCGCTGCTGGGGGTGGCCGATTTGGCGCTCGTAACGTCGGTGCGGGATGGGATGAACACAACGTCGATGGAGTATGTGATTTGCCAAGAACAATATGGCAAAAAGTCTCCCCTGGTTCTCTCTGAATTCACGGGCACCGCCAGCCGGATGCGCACAGCGATCCAAGTCAACCCCTGGAACGTCTGGGGGGTGGCCCAGGCGATCAACGAAGCGCTCTCACTGGCACCTGATGAGAAGGCGCTCCGGCATCGACTTGCTTACGACCAAGTTACTCTCCACACCTCCCACACTTGGGCCGCCACCTTGGTCCGCCAACTGGTTTACCGCCTTCATGTGGAGGAGACGTCGCACCTCACTCCCCGCTCGACCTGGCGGCAATCCAAGCCGATTGGAACCGGCCTGCTCCTCCTACCCGTCGCCGTTTGATCCTGCTCGACTATGATGGGACGTTGACGCCGATTGTCAAGTTGCCCGAGATGGCTGTGCCTTCGGCCCAGCTGCTCGAAACGCTGGCGACGCTTAGCCAGGACCCCAGAACGTGATCTTTATCATCTCTGGACGCGACCAGCACTTCCTCTCCAAGCACCTTGGTCACCTGCACAACCTCGGGTTTTCGGCTGAGCATGGGTGCTTCCTCAAAGAGCCCGGAGAAGACGAATGGATTAACATTGCCAAGGATTTCGATATGTCCTGGCAGCAGGACATCCGGGCCATCTTTGAGTACTACACTGAGGTACGCCCCCCACACCACACACGTTTTCGCATTCCTGTGCCGTCGACGGTTACTAACTTAAACATTAGCGCACGGGAGGCTCGCATATTGAACAGAAGAAGAGCTCAATCACCTGGCACTACCGCAACGCCGACCCGGACTTTGGTTCGTTTCAGGCTAAGGAATGTCAGGCGCACCTGGAAAACCTGTTGGCCTACGACCGCCTTCCCATCGAGGTCTTGGTCGGCAAGAAGAACCTGGAGGTCCGTCCGTTGGCGGTGAACAAAGGGGAGATTGTGAAGCGTATCCTCGCTGCCCATCCTGAGACAGAGTTTGTTTCTGTGCTGGCGACGACAAGACGGACGAAGACATGTTCCGTGCCTTGGCGGCGGTGAAAGCGCAAAGAACGACCCACCTACCGTCCTTCTCTTTCCCCCATGAGCCCAGCGAGTCCAGCCATGCCGGCCCAGACTAGCGCTCTGCCGGTCCGCGAGCTGGCCGCCGCGCTCGGTGCGGAACCTGATTGGGCCGAGGACGAGGACCTAGCCAATTCCGAGCTGCAGCCTACCGCGCACCCTTGGGAGACGGCTATGGCGATCGGTGCCCACCCGTTGGCCCAGTCGCACGCCTCGACCCCCACCGCACCATCAGCTTGTACACCGTCACCGTCGGCCCGGCCAACAGGAAAACGATGGCACATTGGCACGTTGATGCGCCGCAAAACGTGATTGATGTCTTGGCCGACTTTGCAGCGACCCAAGGTTAACTTCAATCCTGTCTTGCAAATGCCTGCTTCTGCTTGCCTTGTGTGCTCTTGCTCGAGCACCTAATCTTGGTTTCTTTACTCGTCACGCGTCACATGCCGTTTGAATTGATCCCCGTCCCCTACTCCCTGTTGATGCACAATGATAGGGCATGCACATTGAATGTTAATGATGAATTGATGATCGGCATCCCTCCAGCTCCCTTGAGCTCTCACATCTCTCTCACATCTCAGAGAGCACAGTAGTTTGGGGACGCAGACGACCCATCTGGACCTGGCACGGTCAAACGCGCTACCGAACGTTCACCACTAGACTGAACAGATCCTGATCTATGTGTGCGCGTTCTTTGCCCCTGCTTCTTGGTCCTATGCAATCCAGTCAGATACAAACGTCCGTCGCCTACGCCAGCGCTTCCTACCACGCAGAACAATAGTAACAGTATGCATGCATCGCCAGTTCACGAGCTCTCCTCTCCCTCCTCGGGGCCCTTGAGCTCGCGGATGCGTGCCTCGAGCAAAAGAGACAGGTCGCCACCGGCTGCCTGGGCCATAGTGCCAGCCAACTTCTGTCCCGGGGCGGAAAGAACGCCGAGCAGCTCGGCCTGCAGCTGCTTCAGCTCGGGGAACTTGGCCGCGTTCCGAGCCAAGTGGAGGGGGTAACGTTTTCCTTCCAAGAGGGCGACGAGCGGCATCAAACGGTAGTTCATGTTGGTTTGTTCGGGCGCATACGTTCCCGTTTTCGGCGCGGGCACCGCACGACCACCCAAACTCTTGTCCAGCGTAGCTAAGATGCGGCCCATGTACCCAGGGGAAAAGTGACCGCAATGCACCATGGCCATCGGGCCTGAAAATGCACGCGCCAAGTTGCGCACCTGACTGCTCTTGTGCGACCGCGCAGCGTACTTGGCTATCCGTTACGGACGATCATCAGACGAGCCTTGCGCAACGGGCGCCGTCCGGCCCGACCGGTTCCTCGCCCAGAGTGAGCGGGACGTTGGCCAGGTCCGTGCGCACCTTGTCCATCTCAGGAGCGGTGATGGAGTTGAACTGGAGCAAGATGATCATCTTGCACTCATCAAAGATCTGCTGGTACTGTTCCACCAGGAAGACCTTGCGCGCAGGGAACTTGCGGTTCGGGTCCAAGTTGACCGGCGCGGCGGGCGCACAGGGCGACGCTGGAACTGCCTCCGAAGCAGCGGCTGCGGCTGCGGCGCGGCGGGGCAACAGCGAGCACACGCGTGGCCAGCGATAGAGAAGGGGCCTGAAGCCCCATGCGCGCACGCACGAGGGAGAACATGGTGGGGCAGCCGCCGGCTCTCTCCTCGGCCGCGAGAAGACGAGAAGAACGCAGGTTGGCCAGGGGCGGAAACAAGCCATTCCGCCCCATTGGGGGACCATCGATCATCGATCATCGATCATCGCGCCCTTCTCTGTCATGCATGTCATCCCAGCGTCCCGCGTCACGTGATGTGCTAACCTAGGGTTAAGAACACGGCAATTTTCGCTTTCCTATGCACACAGCGCCACTGAACTCAGTACCTCACCGAGAGTTGAGAGCCAAAGTGTCCATAGTCAGGAGCTCACTCAATCGACTAGGGTAACCGCCATTCCCATTGGCAGAATAGGGCGACAGGTCTGGGGCTTGAAACGGGATCGGCGCGCTCCGCTGAATCGCCAGCACGCGTCCGCCCGTAACATCCGTTTCCTATAGAATGGAGGGGTCAGTGGCCAGAAGGATACGCATTGCCCACGGGGTCCAGTACAAACTGGAAAACCAATAGTTGGTTCTTGGATGCTCGTCTGGGAAACGGCTGCCAAAATCTATAGTAAGAGAAAAACGCAGGAGAGTTGTTGCCTGTGAAGTCAAGGATGGATTGCACGGTAAAAGGATGTTGATACGAGATGGTGGCGCTGTGCCTACTACAGCTCTTCGCTGCCCCCCTGCTCGCCGGCACACGTGCTGGTCACACACATTGGACCCCTCTCCGCTTTGCCGATACGCTCCCTGACCCAGCTCTCAAATTCTCACTTCAAGCTTCACGTTCCAATATCTCCAGAAGCCCCAACGAGTTCCATCCCTCGCCTCCGTCACTGCTTTTCCCACCAACGAAACCACCCAGCGGAGGGCATCACCTCCTCTATATCTTCCCTTTATTGGGGGGATCCTCGCTCCATCGCCCTCACTAGCACTGGCTCTTTGCTCATCAATCATCAATCCGGTCATCCTACATCTCGCCTGGGGCTGCAGGGCACCGAGGGGTGAGCGGGCAGCGCCAAGGGCACAGATGGCACAGGAGGTACTGGTGGTAACACCGTGCCCCTATTCCTCCTTTCCTGGGAGCCCGGCCAGCTGAAAAGTTAAACTCATCCTCCCGTACTCTCCCTGGGGTGCCCATGCTGCCTATGCTGCCCGTGCGAGAACGGTTACGTTTCTTCCACGCTGGCACAACATCGGTAGCTCGCGCGTCGGTGGGAGAGGCAGATGCGGGGAAGAAGGTGCTGCCTGGTCGGCCCCTTTCAAGGTCATGGTGCAAATCCAGATGGACAGCGCTTTGCGTTGGCGCTCTGTGCCGCGTATGAGTAGCCGAAGGGATCTGGCCTGCCCCCATGTCTTTCACCGCCTGCACCATCGAGTCAGATAGAGGCAAGATCGGAGAGGGGTATGCGCTTGGGCCCGCGTCTCGCTGGACTGGGAGATGGACGAGAGGAGAAAAGTGCTTTCGTCCGTGAACAGGGCAGGGATGAGGGGCGCCATAGGTCTCCCGCACACAAGGGGTGAGGAGGGTAGGTGCACCCCCGTGGATGGGTCGAGACGTGGCTGTCTGCTTCTCTAGGCGCAGTAAATGGAGAATGGGCCGGGTCAACCCCCAATGGGGTAGTTGGGCGGGTGCTGGGCTGCGGAGCTGAACAGGAGGCAAGACGGAGTGGCTTCGTTTAAGGAGCCGATGGCGTATTCGTGGCGTCCCTCCTGTCCGTCCAGATTGGCCCTCTGTATCCTCATCTTCGTCTGGCCCAGGGCCAGGCGGGAAATAATGAGGGCCACTGGCCGCGGCAGTAGCGTCCCTCTCTTTGGGTTCGGAACCACGCTGGAAGGAAACGCAGGTTCCCTAGGGCCAGGTGTGGCGGCAGTCGCAAATACCGATGGGTGGAAGGGCGAGGGTGGGAGGGAGGGGCAGATGAGGATAAGTGTGGTTGCGAGGCGGGAGATGAATGGAAGGCCGCATGCAGCGACGTCGCACTCTTGGCCATGGCGAGCAGGCGACCGAGCGGGTACGGGACGGTGAGCGGGCCAGGCTCGAGCTCGAGCTCGATACGGTTGGCCTGGACTCAGCAACAGCGGTGGACATGGTTGGTCGGGGTGGGGGTGGGGGTGGACCGGTTGCTGGCGGAAGCGCTGGGGGTAGCCGACGTGTAAAGTGGTTTTTGTGGTAACTACTGGCGCTTGGACTCGTATCGACACGAGTGTGGTGCATGATGCAGTCGGAGATGCTGAGATCTGAGATGCCGATATGTATACGATTGCGAGCGGGCAAGGACACTGCGCTGGTGCGCTGGTGCGCTGGGCCGCAGCCACGCCGCTGCCACCCCAACTGTGGCCGGCTGAGCATGGGGGCAGTGAAGAAGAGACCATCGGGCCGGGCGGGAGCTGTGAGAGCCTGCGAGAGTCTGTGGAGGCACTGCCCCCACGCCCGGGGGGAGACGCATCCCCCGCGACGCATCCCAGCTGCTGAAAGCGGGCGCCACACCTGTGGAATGCCCATTGTTGGGAACTCGCCGGCCGCTGTCCCCTTGACGAACCTTCGAAGCGAGCCAGGCGGGGGGCTTGAACAGCTTCAACGACCCCTTCCCCTGTAAGCAGCAAGTCGGTCCACCTTTGAGCTTCAAGCTCCAACGCTCAACGTCAACGCTCAACTGAACGTTCAACACCACCTCTCCCCACCATCGTACCAACTCGAGTCTGCTCCACACCTTCTTTGTTTCCCTCCACGATAGAGGCTCAGAGAGAGACATGTCTCAACAGACTCCCCAGCTGCTCCTCTTCGAGAGCCGCCCGAAAACCCTCGACACGCTCGCACCCGTGGTTGTCGCAGCTCGCCAGCACCAGAGCACCGAGACTCAGTACTGAGACTCAGTCCTCACAATGTCACACCGAGTCCATATAGTACTTCGAAACACATCATCTCGATGATCACCGTTACCAGCAGCACACCGACCATGGTATGTAGCTGCGCAACAGCCCACATCATCTCTGCGCCTCATCGATCATCAGCCTCATCGCTCCCGCCTGCCCTCCATTCAATATTCAGCGCCGAGGCGCAGCCGCTCAGCCCAAGCCGCGTACGCCCAGTCCACTAGCGCACACAGTTGCTCGGTTGAGTAACTCAGCACTCCGTCGTGTTGAACGTTAATAATTGTCACACTTGAAGCTTGATCGACACTAGCTTGATCGATCCACAACTGCAGCTGGACCCAACTCCAAGGGGAAAGCGCTGCCCCGCGCTCCAACTTCTGTCGATCTAGCGCGCATCCCTAGTTGTGTTGGAAAAAGTCAGTAGTTGCACCACATATATCCCTCGGTATACATGCACACCAAGCTCTTGGAATTGGTGGTATTTCGGGCAGCGATGCCGCTCAAGCTCGACAGTACAGCGCTCGCTAAACTTGCTAGCAAGCAGCACACAAGCTCTGATTGGATCGGTAATCGGTTATTGGTTAAATACGACAGACCCTACAACACTTGCCCGTCCGTTGGGCATACACCACTTATTTGCGCACGCCTTTGAGCGAGGGGAAACGGGAGCGACGAAGGGCGTGTCAATGGTCGATGCATCTCATGATGCATGCACGTATCATGTGCATGATGGGGAGGGGTGACCAAGGGCGCGTGTTTTGCAGCAATATTCAGATGGTCTGAGGCTTTCCCACCGTAGGTCTGATCAATTATGATCAATGAGATTGACCCAAGAGGGACCCTATCCTCCACAACTCACATCATACAGGTTGCGGTAGATTTCGAGTTGAAAAAGCTCGAAGGAACCTTGAAGAGCTTGAAGCTTAACGGAGCTTGGAACGATGACTGACACTGGTAGGGTCGTTTCGAGCACCAAGTGCGCCAGTTGTGCGCCCATCCAGTGGGTCCCCGACGCCCTCCGCGACCCAACAACTTGTACACCCAACACGCACGCGACCAGCTCGCTTTGCAAATGTGGACCGAAACGTCCATCCCACTTACCGAATACACTGAGCAGACAACGATCGGCCTCACCTTTCTTTCTCCCACCCTCAACCCCTGCGCTTTTCTGATCAATTACATCTTTCACGTTCCACACGCCTGCCTCGCCATAGAAGCCGACTCGGCAGCCAAGTGGAAACTACAATACAAAAATGATGGATTCCCTCGCGTGGGGCTAGGGCTTGCCTGCACTGGTCCCCCCGCCGCGGGTCCAGCGGCGCCATTGCCGGCGATTATGAGCGAGCTGGTCGCTTCGGAGCCCGTTGTCCTCAGTCGCTGTAAACACACCCTTGGTCCTGCCCCTTCCTCGGGCCGCACCACGTCCGCGTCCCCGAGCACCACCACGAGCGCCACGAACCCACCACGAGCGCTACCACGAACACTACCACGGACAGTACCACGAGCGGTCCGCGCCCGCGAGCGCCAGGTCGAGCAGGGCAGCGTGGCCAAGCCCAAGCCCCCCAGGCTCGGCCTCACGTTCTGGCCCTTGCACCACCTCCTCCTCCTCCTCCTCTTCCTCCTCCAAGGGGTCCACCTGGAGGCCTTTCCAAGCCTTGATCCGGCCCGCCCGGCCGAACGGGCCTAAGGACGCGGCACCCACCGTCGCAGGCGGACGGTCGACAAGCAAGAACTGGTCCCGGTACACGCGTTGTCGGTCCGGCGGCAGCTCCGTGAGTAGGCACGCGCGTCCCTCGGGCTGCGCCCACTGCGCAAACCAGTCCAACAACGCTACCCCGTCAGGTCGGGCGGGGGGGGAGGCACCTCCCCCCCCCCGGTGTGCGTGGCGGACACAAAGACAACGCGCAGGAGCTCCAGGCGAGTGAGGATGCAGCATCTGGGTCAAGGTTTGGGTTGTGCGAGGTAGCGATCTGACCTGGAAGTGGGTGTGGTGGGCGTGCCGGGCGCGGCGAGCCACCGCGCAGGCGAGTCAGCTAAGAGGGCGGCAGCGGCCGAATCAGTTTCGGATCGGTCTTCAATGTCGGACATGTCCCCGAACATGTCCTCGGCAGATAGGCCGGCGAGAACGTGGTGGGCCGGTGTGTGTGTGTGTGCGGGAGCAGGCTGGCGCGGGGAGAGGCGTGTGGAGGGAAGCAAGGCGGCGGGTGAGGTTGTGCTGTGTCCCTGCATCGATGGCGAGAGTGGGGAGCGGGGAATGGAGGGGAAGCCGCGGGGGCGGCGCAGGGAGCTGGTCGAGCCGCGAGGCGGGCTGGTGTGCGTGGGCGAGGGTGGTGGGATCTGGCGCAAGTGAAGGCGCATCGAGCGTGGTAAGGATACCGGCCGGAAGGCGGTCCCAAAAGTCGTCCTCTTCGCCGTCGTCATCGTCTCGGTCGTCAAGCGCTGGAAGGGAACGCCTGGCCTGGCGCGGCTCCCCTGGAGGAGAGGCGCTGATCATGCGATCCCCCTTGTGCGCGTGCTCACTGCCGGCTGCCGGGGTAGAAGCGAGCAGAAACCCGTCCTGATACGAGTAACCAGGTTGCTCGACGCGTCAACCGAGATTCGCCCACGGGTTACCCGGTAACCACTCTTTGATCTCAGAGTTGGGAGGTGAGAGTTGTGGTTGAGAGTTGTGAGTTGTGAGTTGTGAGTTGTGAGTACTCAGATGAGTTGAGATCGCTCTCAACGTTCAACCTCGACAAAAGGTAACATTGCAGACCAGGCAGCGTGACATGTGACATGATGTGATATGCGACATCACATGATGTGTGAGTAGGTGTGTTGCTCCTGCACAGTACGCAACAAACGTACATGAGAATACATCTCTTGCTGATGATGATCAGCTTCTGTGTGGTTCCGTCTCGTCCGCAGTACAACGTACAAACTATCTACGCTGTGGACATGGCCACCACATCCACCAGCCTCCACCCACTGGCCATCACCTGTTCCAGCCATTTGATATGAACACATTGCAGGTCTATCATCGTAGTCATCGCATAAAAATTGGGCAAGAGGGCCGGGGGAGGGAGATCGTGCGGGCCCAAAACGGTATCCAACAAAGGAGTAGAAGCATATACGAAGCCCTAACGCTAGTTAGGCCTTGCTGGACCGGGCCTTGTTCCACAGGGCCTTGTACCACTTGGTCTTGAGAATGTACTCCTCCGGGTCGGCTTCGCCCGAGCCGTACACCACAATGCTCCCAATGCCCAGCAAGGCACTAATCAAGCACCCAATGAATGCGCCCGTCGCCTTGCCCGTCCAGCCCACGGGGAACATCTCCGGTTGCCCAGGCAGCGTGCCAAAGTCCGTCAGCGAGTACACCCCCCCGCATTGCCCTCGCTGGGCAAGTTCATTGCCGCACAGTGCTCCTTCATCCCGTCGGGCAAGTGGATCTCACTTTGAATCCGCTCAGGCGCAGCAACCAACATGGCTGCCAAGCCGCTCTGTGATTCAGAACAAAGAAAGCGTCAGTACCTACAGCTTGGACGACCGTTGGTTCGGGTCCTGCCTCGCGGGCCTAACAACCCAACCCCCAAACTCAAGAGACGGAAAAGGAGCCCCACGTACCTGGAGATGCCACTGGATGTGGCAGTGCAAGAACCAAACGCCTGGCGCATCAATAAACACACGCAGCACCACCTGTCCTCCCGCTGGGATGGACACTGTATCTCTCCGAATTGGAGAGACCTGCGACTCATTGACCGGCGGTGCGACAGTGTAGTCCTGTACCTTTTGCACAATCTGGAACACAATCCGTGCAGATGGAACGGATGCTCGCCCGTGTCGAGGTTCTGAATCGTAATCTTACCGTGGTCAACCATTCACCGAGGAACGCGTTTCCTCCCGCCCCATAGACCGCCATGTTGCGCGCATCGGCGCCCATGCTCAACGCGGTAAACATCGCCGGAGTCTGCGGGGCAATAAACGTGGTTTGGTCCTCCATGATCGTAGCGTAATTCTTGTTGCTGCGGAACGTGTTGAAGTTGAACGGCACCAGCGTCTTCGAGTCGGGACTGAGAATCGGCTTGGCTTCAATGGGCGCAGGTCCATGTCGTTGAAAAAGTTGAACTCCGACTTCTCCGTCGTCGGACCCAGTTCCTGCGGATGGTCCGCATACCCAATCCGAATGTACTCCCACAGCGCAGCTGCGACGGCACCACATCGTACATGTCCGTGTTCTGGTACGAGTTGAGTTGCCAGTCCTTGGACGTATCGTTGCGCGCCGTGACGAGGACGCTGACCCGCTGCGCTGTCGAGAGGGGAACCACGTCGGTCGGGTACTCCTCCGTCTCAACACCATCCACCTCAATGATACGCATATCGTGTCCGTCAATCCACAGGTTGGCCATGGCAAAGATACCCACGTTGGTAAACCGGAGGCGATACGTCTTGCCGGGTTCAAAATGAATCGTCACATTCTCGTTAAAGCCGGAGAGGTAGGGCGGGTTGGTTGGCCCGTCCTGCCGCGTGCGAGCGGCGTACACTGCGATCCTACAGTCAGCGGAAACCTACGAGACGAGGCGGAGGAGGAGGAGCAAAAAAAAGAACGAGCCGTCTCCTTCGAAAGAGAGAGAGAGAAGAGAGAGAAAAGAGAGAGAGAGAAGAGGGAAGGGCAGGGCAGGGTAGACGTACTCAAGCAACGGTCCGGCACGGGCTCGGCGCCGGTCGGGTTCTCTTGTTTAAAAATTCATTGTTGAGCAAATCGTTGTTGTAGCGCGTGTACCAGTCGCTAAAGAGGATGGTGTAATCATCGTCGTACTGGTGGGCGCTGCCCTGGGTGGGGTGGATGATGAGGGGCGCGCGCATGCCGTCAGGGTAGGCGCCCTCGGAGTGGGAGTGCATCCAGTACGTGCCCACATTCTGGGTCGAGTTGGGCGCAGCCCGCTCCGAATTGAGAATCTCGTACGTCAAGTTGCCGCCGGGCGGGATGGGGCACTGGGTGAGCGGGGTGGTGCCGTCGTAGTAGGCCGTGTTGTTAAAGAAGATGCCGTGGCTGTGGAGCGAGCCGCCTTGGCCGAGGTTGTTGTACACCGTCACGTGCAGGCGGTCGGTCGAGTTGACATTGATGACGGGCGGGGGCCAGGTGTTGTGTAGCCGACGGCCGAGCGCGGCTTGCCCAACGCAGCGGGGTCCTGGTTCGGCACCCAGTCCATGCTATAGTACTGGTCGACAAACGCACCCGACACGCGGCCGGCCGTGAGGAACGCCGTGGCGGCGGCGAGGACAAGAGGACCCATGGCGCAGGCAGACGACAGACGGAGGGAGGACACGGTGGCTGAAAGAGAAGGGGGAGAGAAGAAGAAGCGGCTGGTTAGTTAGTTATACTACAGCGAGCGCCGAGGTGTGAAGGAGGGAGGAGGGTGGCTGTGCCTGAGGCAGGCCCAAGGGGGTGGGAAGGGTGACACAGGGTCTTGATGCAAGAGCTATCGTGAAGCTTGACGCTGAAAGCTTGATGAGTACGAGTGCTGGGCGGATGCAGTCGATAGCTCTGCTGTCATGCTGGGCGGGCTGGCACCTGCTGGGACCCTGCGCGGGGGCCAGCACTGGGCATGGCACCAACCCGATTCCATCGATCGCATGCTCTGCCCGACAGGCGACCGCATGCGGCGTGTGAGTGGAGGAGTTTTTTTTTCCTGCGCGTGAAGAGCAGCTGAAGAGGGTGCGCACAGGCAACACGCCCTGATGCGCGGATGGAACGCATGCTGTTTCTCTCCTTGGCGCTCGGCGGCGACGCAGGCACTAGCATACTCTACACGGCGACGGATGGCATGCGTCGCTATGCATGCGGAGGATGTCGATGATCGTTCCTGGCCGGCTCCCGCCCTCGCACTCGTCTGGGGAGCGTGGCGGCAGGATGGGGCAGCGTGCCCAGCGACCCTTTTGCCTCCCTCGGCCTCGCATCGCGAATCTGATGGGTTCGTGGACCCCAGCTTGGCTAGGGTACGTACCTACTCGCCCCCGCGACAGAAGCTCGCCCCATCTGATAACACAACACTGCCCCCCTGCCGCTGTGATGGCATGGCTGCCCTGTTTTTTTTCATCAGATGCGAAATATCACACCCCCACTCCAGCGCCTTCCTGCTGCGTTATTTGGTTGGGGGAAGCAGCTGCTTTGCTCGGTGGCAACTTTCGCCATCGGATGTGCCCTCCTCCCTAGTCACGAACTAGGCATTCCCCCCCAATAGGAGTCACCTGGGCGCCACGCCAACCAGCTCCATCTGTGCCAAAAGCGCTCATCGCAGAGGTAGACCGCGGCACGAGGAGGACTGCAACGCGCAACTAGCACCCGGCCTATCCTCGCGCGGGATTATCCGTGGCTCGAGTGTCGAAAGTGGCGCGGAGATGCGGTGGTGGCGGTTGAGCGCGGGCAGAGGAAAGTTCGGAACATATCGGACCAAGGCCCAGTGGACCCTAGGGATCTGAGATTTGATCGATCTGATCCAGACTGCAAACTGAAAACGGGCGCGAACTAGTTAACTAGGTAGCAGTCGGTCGGTCTGGGCGAGCAAAAAGGTTCTCGAGAACGGGCACGTGAGACCCATGGGGCTCTGGCCCAGTGGCAGCTGAGGCCCTGAGGCCAGTTCGTCGTCAAGCTTCAAGTCCCAGTCGACAAGACAGCCCCTTTCCCCTCCCCCTCCCCCTCCCTCGCGTTGCAGGGTGCAAGCCAAGCACGCACCAGCACGCAGATATGCTGTTCGATGGCAACACGCACATGTCTCCAGTCCGATAATCGATAAATCGCGCAACGTCCGTCCAACCCGCCCGAAACATGCGGTTGTACCCTCCTACCACATGCGGTCTGGCCCATCTGATGCGAAGATACACCACGCTTGATACTCGCTACACCCCGTGCAGTGGAGGCGCGCCCAAGTCAGCTCAGGCACCGCTGGAAGTGCGAAGCGCTAATTCGCAAGTACTCAGTAGCCCAACATGTCTCTCTCGTAGGGCCTACGGGGGAGCAAGCCAAACGACACGAGCAATGCACAGCACGCACCCCCCCCTCCCACTCCATCCCATCTGCGTAGGACTACGGCCCTCTCCTGTCTCTGAGCTCTCTCGTTGGCTCTGCGTTGCTCGGAAAACCTTCCGTGCCTCCTCAATGTCACAGGGGCAGTACTTCACTACATATTTCACTCCATGCTTTCTCGTACCTTAGTGCGTTCATGCGTTCATGTGCACTGGCACCGTGGCGAACAAATCCGTCTGTCCCCCCAGGCTTCCCCCAGGCCTCAACCAACGTTCAGCGCCCCTCGCCTTTCACATATCGTACCTGTCTCTCGCCCCCCCCCCCTCCTGTGCTCACCCAGCGCATTTCTCACAGCAAACAATAAAGATTGCCTACGCCTAGGCAGTCAGTCCATCCTTTCTCCTCTTCCACCACTGGGCGCACGCGACCACCACCATGTCTACTGCGCCACTCATTGGCAATACTGGCAACAAGGTCTTTGCGCCTTCCATCCTCTTCATCGCCTGGCGCGAGGCGATGGAGGCTTCGTTGGTCATTGGTATCCTCTTGGCCTCGGTCGAGTCCTTGGTTAAGGATGACATCAAACTGCCTAGCCAAGGCCGAGATGACGGGGCGGACCCGGACGAGATTAAGCGGCCCCCCGATGATTTCGATGGCACGCCGAGACCACGAGCACGTCGAGTTGGAGCGCAAGGTTCTCATCAAGCAGCTGCGCAAATCCATTTCTCGGTGCATTTATTGGGCTGATTATTGCGTTCTGCATTGGCGCGGCGTTTTTGGCCGTGTTTTACACGCAGGTCAATGACCTGTATGGCAAAGCCGAAGAACTGGGAGGGTCTTCAACCTGATTGCCGTCATTCTCATTTGCCCATGAGCATGGCCATTCTCCGTGCCGACCGGTCCAAGGCCAAATGGAGCGTCAAGCTCAAAAATGCGTATCGCGAGGCGATTGAGAAGCAAGAACGTAAGCGGGCTGCCAAAGCGGTCCAGCATGGCGATGCGCTCCCCCTCCCAGGCCACGAGACGGAGCTCAAACGTCGGTTCTTTGGCTTGCTTCCACCCAAGAAGAAAGACACCAACTTGGCCTCCATGCGCAGCAAGCCAGAATGGGTCATGTTTACCATCCCGCTCATCACCACGCTTCGTGAGGGGCTGGAAGGCGTGGTGTTCATTGGCGGTGTCTCGCTCGGACTGCCGGCGAGTTCCATTCCGTTCCCGCGATTGTCGGGTTGTTCATCGGGTTTGGGATTGGTATTCTGATTTGGCGCGGGGGCGCATGGGCCAGCGGGTCAAGATGTTCCTCTTGTTCTCGACGTGTGCGCTGCTGATCATTGCGGCTGGGATGTTTTCCCGTGCGGTGTACTACCTTCAGTTTTACAAGTATGTCCAGTTGGTCGGCGATGCGGCGGCCGAGTCGGGCTCGGGCCCTGGCTCCTATGCACCGTGGAACGTCTTTGTCCACTTCGACACGGGCAACCCGGAGGACAAGGGGGGCGGAACGGGATGGAGTATTCTGAATTCGCTGTTTGGCTGGGTACGTGAAGAAGAAACGTTCTTTCCTCGTTCGGGCTGTTGTGGGCTACCTATACCTTGCTGGGAGGAGCCAAAAGGGATGCCATGCTAACTCTAGACTGTCCAGAACAACTCGTGGAGCTACGGCGCGACGATTTCGTACGCCCTCTTCTGGGCGGTCATCGCGGCCTACCTCAACTACCGCATGTGGGCCGAGGGACGCCTGGGGCTCGTTTTCCTACAAGGGCAAAGAGTACAAGATCTGGGAGTCGCGCCGGCGCAAAGCCCACCAGCGCATGCGCGCCGAGCGGATCGCGGCCCGTGCGGCCGCCCCGGCGGCCGATGAAAAGGTGAGCAAGGGAGAGTCGGACGAGATTGCGCGCCAGGCCAGTCCGGAGATGCAGACGCCCAGCACAGACAAGGCCATGTCGCCGCTGGGCAGCGTGCCGGACGCACCTGTGCTGCCCAAGGTGTGTGAGGCGTTGAGAGTCGTGTGGCAGGTGGGCATGGTGCGAGGGGCGGAGGGCGTGGCAGCGAGGGGTGCTTCTCCTCCCCCCCCCCCACGTGTGGATATAACAATGGCTTCTTGTGCCCCCTGCCTATGCCACTGCTGTGCGTGTGCGCGCAGCCATTATGATGACGCAGGCCACTACCTGGCCCTGAAGGCAAGGGCGATGGTGGGGGCTGCTCTGTTCTGCTGGTAGAAGCAAGGTGTGAATGCATGGGGCTGGCTTGGGCCATGAGGAATGGGGAATGAGGAGATGGTGGTGGGGCGCAGCGCAGGCATGGCCAGAATGACAGACCAACAATGGGGCGCTGGCGGCGAGGGGCGGCAGGGGTCAGCCTGGGACAGCCTGGGACAGCCGCAGGCCATGGCGGGCAAAGCGAGGCGGGGCGCAGTGGCCTAGTGGCCCAGTGGCCTCACAGGTGAGCGGTGACACGGAACACTGGGGGGTGCCCGGGCGTGGCAGCAGGCGGGGTGTGGAGCACGCTGGGCGCAGCAGGGGGCCAGTGTGGCGGCGCTGATCCTGGCCGCCGCGCGCGCCGGCAATGTGGGCGGCGGCAGGGGGCCAGTGTGCGTTTGTGCCCGCTCTACGCCGAGGGCAGCGCGCAGCAAACAGCGCTCGACCCCACCACCCGCGCGCCGGTGGCCGCAGTTGCGGCTCGGCGCAGGCCGCCGGCGCATTAAGAGCGTCGCCCAGCCGCCCCTTGCTCTGTCCCACCGCCTGCCCCGCCACTGCCACTCCCGCTGCCGTCGTCGTCGTGGCCACCGCCGTCGTCGCCGCCGCCTCCTCCCCCCTCCCCCCCGCTCGCTTGCCCTTCGTCTGCGCTGCCTGGCTCGCCTGGCCCCGCCTTTTGTTTCCCTTCGTCTCCGCTGCCTCTTCGCTTGTCCGCGCCCCGCCGCAGCACCCCCCCCCCCCCCCCCCCCCCCCGCACAGCCAGCATGGCCCGCACCCCCCCTCCGCCCCCCTCCTGCCTCTGCCATGCGCCTGCGCCTGCCTACGCCGCCGGCCTCCTGTCCCGCACGACGCCCACGACGCCGCCTTCGTCCCCGTCAGCCCCCTTCCCCCCGGCACCCCCATCTTCTTCCCTGCTTCGGGCACCACCCAGACCAGTCTGGCACCGACGACGGATACGCTTATCCCCCCACCCCCAACGACCGCATCCCTCGTGCCCCCCAGCCCGGCCTCGGCATGTACCCTCCCCCCATGCCTACCATGTACGCCGTCTCTCCCGCCGGTTCTCTTTCTCCTTCGCCCAACCCCGACGCTTCGCCCAACCCCAATGGTATGTCCCTTTCCCCTTCCCGTTCCCAACGAAAAAGAAAAAATCTAGCATACATGCTGACCCTCTCCAGGCTACGGCATGGTCCCGCCCTCGGGCTTTGGCCCCGGGTTTCTCAGTCCTGCCTCAGGATACGGCTTTTACGGTTCACCGGCGCTTGGCCCGCCGTACGGGATGGGCATGGGCATGCCAGGTCTCGTGGGCGGTGCCACGCCGCTGCTTGCGGGTCCTGCTGGAAGCCACCACCACGGCCCAGGGCGGACGGTGTACGTGGGTGATCTTCCGGGCGATGCGTCGCTGGACGAGCTGCTGAACCTGGTCAAGTTTGGTCCGATCGAGAGTGTGCGCATCTTGCCCGAGAAGGCGTGCGCGTTCATCTCCTTCCTTGACCCTTCGACTGCAGCGGCGTTCCATGCCGACGCATGTGTCAAGCACCTTTCCCTCCATTCGTCGGAGCTCAAAATTGGCGGGGGCAAGAACACGCCCGTGCCCCAGCAAGTGGCTGCGGCGGTGCAACAGAACAATGCGACGCGCAATGTCTATCTGGGCAACCTCGAGGAAAGCTGGACCGAGGAAGCGCTGCGGGACGAGCTGGGCCGGTTTGGATTGATTGACCAGGTCAAGGTGGTTCGGGACCGCAACATTGCTTTTGTCCACTTCCTTTCGATCGCAACCGCCATCAAGGTCGTCGCTACTCTCTGCTGAGCCCGCATGGCACGACAAACGTGTCAACTATGGTAAAGATCGTTGCGCCTACGTGCCCAAGAGCCAGCAGCAAAACCAAGCCCACAACCATCAGGCCGCTGCGATGGGGTACGCAGCCGCCGCGTCGCTGGGCTATTCGGCTTCGCTCGGTACCCTCTCAAGTCCCTATCTCAACATTACGCCCGACCTGGGGGAAAAGCGAGAGGGCGAGGAAGGTACGCCTGCCGCACTCGCCACCGCTGCCGCTGCGACCGCGGCTGCCGCGCTTTCGCAACTGGGCAACCGCACCGTCTACTTGGGCAACATCCATTCCGAAACGACCACTGAAGAAATTTGCAACCACGTTCGAGGTGGTTTGCTGCAGACCATTCGCTACATCCCCGAAAAGCACATTGCGTTTGTCACCTTTGTCGATCCGCATGCTGCGCTCGCCTTTTTCCACATGGCGTCCTACTCGGGCGTTATGATCCACAATCGGCGGTTGAAAATTGGGTGGGGCAAGCATTCGGGGCCCTTGTCCCCCGCCATTGCGATGGCCGTCCAGGCTGGCGGTTCGCGCAATGTCTATGTCGGCAACATTACCGACCCTGCTCTCCACACCGAAGAGAAGCTCCGCCGCGACTTTGGCGACTTTGGCGAGATTGAGCAGGTCAACTTTTTGCGGGAGAAAAATTGCGTACGTGCTTGTTTGTTCCTTGTGGCGCCTTGTTCTGGCCCCGCTCTCGATGCTATCTATGGTTAACTAACTACCTTACCTCGTGTTGTGTTGTGTTGTGTTGGGTTGTGTTCAGGCGTTTGTCAACTTTTGCAACATCCAAAACGCGATCAAAGCGATTGGTGCTATGAAGAACCATGCGGACTACCAAACGACCAAGATTAGTTACGGCAAGGACCGGTGCGGCAACCCGCCGCGCAGTGTCTTGCAGCACGTCCAGGCCCAGTCCCTCCCGGCGAGGTGGGTACAGCCACAGGCAACCCGGGCTCGGAGTCAGCCTCACCGTCCCGCTCGAAGAACGCGAGGCACAAAGCATGCCCACCATCCCGGCTTAAAGTGTGGTGGCCGGTGCCCGGCCAAGAAGGTAGTTCGGGCCCCTACCTCCCCCCTCCCCCCTTCCTCTCCCCTCCCGCCCTCCTCCTCTCATGTCGAGTCCACATGTGCGGCGAACCGCAGCCCCCGTTCTCATTGGATAGCACCTTGTTTCTCAGGATCGCATGCGCCTGCCCGCCTGCCCCCGGTCACACCCCGGCTGGCTCGGGCAGGGTAGCTGGGTAGGATTGGAATGCAAATACGGTATATGGCAATACGCTGTCTAGCTCGGGCCAGGGGGACTTCGATCCCCTGCCTCTGCGGCGGTCTGAGATCGTCCTCTGACGAGGTAAAGGGCAGACACGGTTGCGCCCGCCCTGGTGGGCGTACCGCGCTGTCGCCAACATCCATGTGTAGGGCAGCCGACGTATTACACAAGATTGTGGTCTGGCTCTGGCACGGCCCCGCGTTCCCGTGACATACTATTGAATGGTTAATGCGAGCACTTGTTCAGGTCGATGACAACGGAATGGATTGGAAGAGAGATGAGATGATCAGAAAGTGTTTCTGTGTTTCCCTGGTTCCGAGGATCGATTGGAAGTGGGGAGATGGCACCCGACAGTGACTAGTGACGCGCCCGACGCGGCAGATGTTTCGTGATGCTGACAGGGATGCCAGTCGGTGAAGCATTCGACGAGGTACTAAGTACTAGGTACTAGCTACCCCGCGCTCGGAGGTGGACTGGGGCGGTTCAGTGACTGGAGTGAAGTTTGGAGGTTGAAGAGCGGCAGCTTGTCCACTTGGTCAAGCAGAAAAAGCAACAAGCAACGCAGGAAAGAGCCTCGATCTTGCACGAGGGAAAGCTCAAGTGCACCGTAGAGCCGGCTTTGGGATAGGTGTTGGGCGCCAAGAATCCACGAATCCAAGACCCACTTCCACGCTCCGCTCCCCGCGCTCCGCGCCCACGCTCCCACGCGCCCACGCTCCCACGCGCCCACGCTCCCACGCGCCCACCCCTGCAAAGCTACTTCTTACACGGCCGCAGCCAGCTGGCCGCCGGCCGCCATGGAGAGCAACAGCACGCCAGTTCCGAGCCAGGACGCCGATCCGCGCGCGAGATCCGAGCCAAAGGAAACGATCATCGGGCCCGGGCACAGTCCGCTCAGCCCCCATCCCACGCCAAACACTGCCGAGCCCAGGACGAGGTGCAGGTCAAGGGTTTGCGACGTGGGCAGGCGCCAGAGGGGACAAGCAAGGTCCAACCAAGGCGCCTGCTTGGCTCGTGCTGCATCCTGCTCCGTACCCGGCGTACTTAGTGCGCGCTGTCGCTGCACCCGCGGCGCGAGCCATGCAAAGTAGATGCCCGCACTGGGAAGGATCCCGCCCAGGGCGACCATGGCCAGAGAAGGGTCCCATCCTTCCCCCTGCATGCGCGCCGGCGAAAGCGAAAGGAACCCCAACACCTTACTTGGCCGCAGCATCCCAGCCACCGCCAGACCAAAGGCGAAATGCACACCTGACAATGCCAGTCAGCCGTTGTCCTCACAACGCGGGCCGCTTCTTTTCGGGAGAGAAGGCACGGGGCATGGGGGGAGAGGGAAAGACGTACCGATGGCCAAGGACGCCAGATCGGCCAGGAGGCATTGCTTCTTGAGCGTTGTGGGTGAGGGCGGGCCATGGGCAAAAAGGAAAGGCAGACCAAGGGAGACGAGGAGGGGAAGTTGAAGTAAGGCCAGTACGGTCCATGTGGGCGCATGGGTCGTGCCACCCGCCGTGCCCGCGCTGGCAGAAACGGCAGCGTCCGAGGTGAGCAGGTGGGTGCCCACAGCGACCGAGAAGAACGTGGCGGTAGCAACGATGGAACGGCGACTGAACCGACTCAGACCACAGAGAAAGTGGCCCGAAGTGCACCCGGCGCCCCAGCGGGTCCCGAACCCGACCAGCGCGCCGCACAGCGCCAGCCAGCCCAGCGACCCGCGCGGGACCACCTGGTCCGGGTCAAACAGCCGTGTCCCCAGTCCGGCCTCGAGGGCGGGCCGGAACGTGCCCAGCACCGTTCCGCCCAGCGCCAGACCCGCGGTGAACCACACGGCCGTCGAGCGCGCTTGCACTACGCTTTGCCCCTGCGAGCCTTTGGCTCCGCCAACGGCAAGGGGGGGACGAACGAGCAGGTCAACAGTGCGGTGGTACATGCCGCTAATGCCCAGCACCTGCCCCAACATGCCCAGCATGCCCGACACCCCGCACGTTAACATCAGCCCCCCCACGAGCGAGTGCAACGGCGTAAAGTCCGACGACACCATCTTAAGCCGGTCGGAGGCGTGGCGGGCAGGTAGAAGTCTGACCGAGGTGGTGGACACGCTCGTGGACCATGGAACGGTTATAACCGAGAGAGGACGTGCTGGGCTGTCTTTCATAAGCACTAAGCGCAAAGTAGCAAGAGCCCGCCCATGCTACGTACGTACGTCTTTTCGGCCTGTTTGGGCAATTAATGCGAAATCGCCACCAAGGAAAAGTCGCCGGTGACGTGCTTTTGTTGGTGTGCAGGTGTGCAGGTGAGCAAGTGGCCGAGGTCGAAGGACGCGTGACGCCGCGGGGGGCAGCTCGCATCGGGGTGATGATGGTGATGATGATGATGATGACAAGGAGACGAGGATGATCGATGAGTCGACAAAGCGAGGCTACGGCTAGAGCATGCTTCCGGATAGACCACGGGGGGCAACCTTGGCAGCCACAAGCACGCGCGCTGGAAACCCGGCGATACGAGGCATCACGTGACGGATTGACATGGCTGGTGTCCGCGCTCCGTAGGCTTGCGGCGGTGCCACGGCCGATACGGTCGGCCCAGCCTCTTGTGTATACAGCTAACACCACTCCGACTGCCACTCCCTCTCTCCGCATTAGCGTCCGCCAACACCTCCGTAAGCTAGTCTCTAGTCTGATCTGAATCGGAGGGGGCATGTGAAATTCAAATGGCAGTGTGAAATACAAGGACCAGGTGCATCAAATGTAGGGTAGCGGGACCGATCAGCAAAAGATCACTGGAGGTACTGGGCACGGAAGTGCTTCTGCTGGTTGTTGGCAATTCCAACCGAGAGGTTGAAGCGCTGGGAACGACGATTGTCGGCAAACGTCGTCTCGAGCTTCTTGGCTTCGCGCGCCTCGCCGCGGTTGCGCACCAGCATGTGGTTGCCCCCGCGATTGGTGATTGTCAACTTGCCTCCCGCGCCATCGTCCGGGAGCGGGGCCTGGTTCCGTCCACGCGGAGCAGGCAACAGCCTCCGCGCCAACCCAGATCCTTGGTCCCGGTTCTCTCCCGTCTGCCGCTGGTTGTAGTACCGCCTCATTGTTCGGTGCCCAATCCGCGTGCCCGAAGGAAGCACCAGCTCGTACTCCGTGTCGCCAAGGCGCACCCCGCCCTCCTGCTCGCTCAGGTCCGAGTCACCCGAGTCATCTGACAAGTCCGAGTCCGAGTCCGAGTCGGTCTCTTCCATCTCCACATCTTCGTCTTCCCACTCGTCCTCGTCCCCTTGTTCCGTACCTTCGGCCTGCCACTCGCCTTTCTCTCCGCTTGTCAGACCCTTGCGGCTCTTGGCTGCCCTCTTGGCCGCCCGCTCCGCCTTTTTGCGCTCGTACAGCTCCGCATCCGGATACGAGGTGGAGAAGTCATAAAAGTCCGACAGTTCCATCTGGTCCGACTCGGTCGTGTACGCAATCCGGCAGTGCCCCTTGTTCTCCATGTGTCCCTGTACGGCTTCGGTCGAGCCAAAGACCTTGCTGCGCGCGTTACACCAAATGCACAGGTGCGCAACATAGATCTTGTCTGCGAGGTATTGAAGAAGACCCTTCTTATCCACCAAGTAGCTCTGCTCGGGGATGAAGAAACTGTGAGCCTTGCTCAGATGGGCAAGAAGCGCGGCCAAGGTAGCCTCGGGATCCGTATGAGCGTGGGAAAAGTCCTCCTTGCAGAACATGCACGCCTTGGTCGCGTCCAAGCGCTCAGCAGTGGCCAGGCGCTCCTTGAGCGCTTTCTGCACTTCCTCCTCGCTCGCATCCTCCGGAACAAAGAGAAAGGCTTCCTGAATGTTCTTGTGCACCGGTGCGGTCGGCTGAGGAAGAGGTGCTTTGGGCTGGGAAACCATGTCCTCGTCTTCTTCGTCCTTTTCCTCTGCCACCTGCGCCATGGAGGGAGCCACACGGAACACAAGCGGAGGGTCCGTCGACGTGCTCGGTGGCAAAGGCGCCTTCTTGGCCTTCTTGGCCACCGTCTGGTTGTGCTTCTTGGACGCCAAGTGATCGCGGTATGCATTCTCCGACGCGAACGATTTTCTGGGGGAAACATGTAAGTCAGTATGAGCAGGTGCAGCCCCAGCCAGCAAGAAGAGCAACGTACCCGCACGGGACACACTTGCCCACAGCCTGGTCGGCCGTGTCGTACTCGGCCTGGGCCGCGGCAGCGTGCTCTTGGATCTTGGCGTTGAACACATCCGCCTTGACGGGGGGAGGTTGGCCACACGACGCTTCATGTTGTACCGGTGGAGCTCGCTGCGGTAGTGGTCGCGCTGCTCGACGGCGCCGGTGAAGGCGACGGCGCACGACATGCAGGTGAAGAGTGGCGTGCCGTTCTCGCTCACGGGGATGGAGGCGGGCATGGCCGCCTGGGGAGCGGCGGCAGCGGTGGCGTTGAGGCGGCCCTTGTGCAGGCCACTGTCGACGATGGAGGTCATGCTGTCGCGGTGGCGGCGGTTGGTGGGGGGTGTGGGCTCGCCTGGGTGGGTCAGGGCGACGGCCACCGCGGGCTGAGAGGGCGAGACGGAATAGAAAAATTGCTGCGAGGCGGAACAGAGCAGCGTTGCACCGACGGGCACCGGCCGCCGGGAGAGTGGCGCCGTGGCGGGCGGAACGCGCGTCGGAGGGGCGCACTGGCGAGGCAGCTGCGGCTGCTCGCTTGTGTGCTGCCACCACCGCTTCTAACCCCGCCGGCGTTCTGCTTGGCGGCGACCTGCACGGATTGGTTGCTGTGCCTGCTGTGCCTGCCTGCCACAGCTCTCTGCCAGCCCCGGAAAGAACAGACGAGCGTTCGAGAGCTGAGCCCCGAGAGCCCGCGTCCCCTGTCTCCTGCCTTCTCCGTGAGTACCGCGTGGGCCATCCCCAGCGCCGCCTCCCGCCGCGCGCCAGCCCCGACCCGCGAGCACGACAGCGTCGGCCCTTGCCCGAAAGCCACGGCCTGCACTAACTCCGCGCCCTCCTGCCACGACAGCCCCGGACAGACCAGACCAGACCAGACCAGACCCCCCCATGAGCCGCCCCACCCATATGCCAGCTACGACGGCCCGCCCGCCCGCACCCGCGGCGCGGCGCGCCCCGGCCAGCGCGGCGCCTACGACGGCGACTTTGGTGACAGTGCCCCCCCGGCGTCCTATGCGCCGCCCCGCCCCTATGGCGCCGCCCCCCGCGTGCCTTCGGCCGGCTACTACCCGTCCTACCCCCCGCCTGCCCCGGCTGCCCCGCCTACGCCTCCCCCCCGTCCAGCTACGCGCCGGCCTATCCGCCCCCCGCCTACGGCCAGCCGCCGCCGGCGTATGGCGCCCCGCCCTCCGGCTACGCCCCGCCCGCCGACCCCTACGGCTATGGCCTCCCCCCGGCGCCTATGGCTACGGCGCCGCGCCCCCGCCCCCGGCCCTCCCGCCTGGGGACGTGACTATGGCCGTGATCCCTATGGCCGCGAACCCCCTGCGCGTGAACCAATGCATGGACGCGAACCGTACGGTCGTGATTCGTTCCATGACCGTGGTCGTGATGGGTTCGACCGTGGTCCGCGCCGCCGTGAGATCCCCGGCAAGGTGCCTGTGCGGGCCGAGGGCAAGGAGCGTCCGAATCGGACGCTGTTTGTGCGCAACTTTGACTTTGAAACGCCCGTCGAAGAGATTCGCAGTGTGTTTGGCCAATATGGCGAGGTCAAGACCCTCTTTGATCTGATTGCCAAGCGCGGCATTAGTTTCATTACCTTTTTCGATCTGCGCGCCGCGATGGAGGCCAAGCACAACCTGCATGGCTACGTCTTTGGTAATGGCCGCCGCGGGATCGACATCCACTACAACCTCCCCCGCCCGGAGGACTACCGCCAACCCTGCACCCGGACTAGCAACCAGGGCACGATCCGCGTCTCCCTGCTGCACAATGGGGTGATTGCCCATGACCTGTCGCAGGATCTGGTACAAACTACCTTTGACAAGATCGGCGAGATCAAGTCCATCCGTCCCGAGCGCCCGGGAACGTTCATTGTGGACTACTTTGATGCGCGCGTGGCTGTCATGGCTTTGACAACCTTCACAAGAAGCCCGTTCCTCCCAATGGGACGTGGGACGTGACTTTGGTGTGGGACGTGCCTGCGCGGGACGAAGAACAGGCCACCCTCACGGCCATCAAGGACTTCCGCCCGCGCCTGCGCCCGCTGAGCGCGGTGTATCCGGACCCTCCACCGGTCGTTCCTGGGGCCGCCCAAGCCCCTACGCCCCGCCCACGCTTAGTCCACCCTACGCCCCGTCCCCACGCAGCCCGGCGCGGTACGACCAGCCGCCTCCCAGTGGGGCCCACGAAGCGTGATGACCCCCCCGCCCGGCCTTCCGGCCCAGACTCAGGCACCTTCTGTCTCGGGCAGCCCCGCCGCGCCTGGTGCATCCAGCACCCCTGTTGCCCCCGCCGCCCCGGCTGCTCCGGTGGTCAACCCCAACCAGACCCAAAAGGTGCAAGCCTTGCTAGCTTCCCTGTCTAGTCTTAAGAACGCGCCAGGCCTCAGCGGAGCTGCACCAGCCCCTCCCCCGGCTACGACGCTCACTGCTGCCCCGTCGGCTTCCCCGGCTCCGGTGCCAGCGCCGGCTGAGGCCCCTCCTGCACCTGCCCCGGCTCCGGCCCCTGCTGAGGCCCCGGCTCCGGCTGCAGCTCCAGCTCCAGCTCCAGCTCCTGCCCCGGCTCCGGTTGCAGCTCCTACGCCTGAAACAGCTCCGGCTGCGGCTCCGGCTGCGGCTCCAGCTCCAGTCCCTGCTTCTGCTTCTGCACCAGCTGAGAATCATGCTTCAGTGACGGTTCCTGATGCGGAGCCTGCCCCGGCCTCGACTGCTGCCTCAGGTTTGGCCGCTTCTTCTACTGTTGATACTAAACCTGAGCCCGCTATCCCTGTGGCGTCTGAATCTTCTGCAACTGCACCCGAGCCTATGCCCGCCCCAGCCCCCATTCAGCACTCGCCTCCCACGGTTGCAGAGCCTACTTCGGACTCTGGTCCGCCGGCTGCTGCCGCGGTGGAAGCGGCTTCTGTACCTCCCCAAGCGGCCACAGGAGAGTTGTCGAGCACTCCCGTCACGCCCAGTACCGAGCTGACCCCGCCATCGTCGGACACGACACAAAAGTTACTCAGTCTTCTGCAGAACCCGACTGGGGGGTCTACCCTTGCGGTGCCTACCTTGCCTCTGCCTCTGCCTCTGCTCCGTCGGCTGTTCCCGAGGCGCAAGCGTCTTCTACTCCGCCCCAACCGGCCACAGCAGTTTCGTCCGAAACCCTCGTCCGCCCAGTGGCACGCCCACCTCTTCGTCCTCGGACACAAAAACTCCTGGCTCTGCTGCAAAGCCAGACTCGGGCGCCAACGCAGTAACTGCGGTAACTGTGACTTTGCTCTGTGGGATGTAGCCCACTTTCTAATGGTGACACACGCATGGAGACGTGTCCTTGAATGCAAGTTGCACAATGGTTGGTGTCGTTTCTCTGGGATGGACGGACTGCTAAGTATGTAGATGGGCCCGGAAGAGTTGTTAGTTGTGTGTGCCTGAAAAAGGAGATGTAGTGCAGATCGTAGTTGCAATGCCTCGCCCCACTCACGCACACACAGCCGCCCAATGGGCTAACCTGCCTCACCGCACCCCTCTTCTTAGCTCAGTGCCTCTCCTCTTCGGCTTGCGCCCGGACTCCTTGGGCATGGCGTGGCGGGTGCGGGTGAGTTGCGCACGGGTCACTGGCATGTCACACCCAAAGCGGTCCAGATTTCGGGGTTCCCTTGCAAGAGATGCATATCCGCAATGCCCTACTATAGAAATTCCCCCATGCACTCGACCAGTCCAGCAGGTAGCTTGCGGTGCGATGCGCGAAAACAGTTAGATAGTCTGCTGGGCGAAAACGGAGCGGCAACGGCGTACGTCAATTTGTGCCCGGATGGGGGGACAGTGGTGACGCTGAAAATGGCGTTGCAGTGGTTAGCGCTGGACAACAGAGGCTCTGGTCCACAGCAAGACGGAGTACAGGGCAGACTCGTCCTACAAGTTGGGAATTTGCAAGACACGTCTCATTTCCCCCTCAAAAGGGAATGTCGGTTGGGGCGTAGAGACAGAGGCGCTTGAAGAGCAGGCTGGGTGGAGTTAATAGAGTTGAATCAGTCGCCATGTCGGCCATACTGCGAGGAGAGCGGCGTGTGATGATGCGCGGCCAGTACGTCCCAGGATTCGAATGCGCTCCTTAGCAATAATAGGCGCTAGAGGAGGAGCTCTCTTCGTACTAACAGAAACTCAGAAAGTAGACCTTCAAGTTTCGATCGTGCGCGGTTGGTTGCCACGGAGGCAGTTCAAGCTCCCCGGGACCTGAACGATGTTAGTAGAGGGTGGTTATAGGAGCTTGACTTCACGCACCGTATTCAAATAGCTTTTGGAGAGCGTCACTACTGTACCCGCCTTTGGATGAAATGTTGGTTATGGGCCTGTTGTAGTAGGTGGGTCTAGTAGTGGAGAGATGTAGAGAGCACTACTAGTCTCCAGAACATCATCACCAGCGTGCTGTTTCGCGAACATATGGCAGAAGGTAACCATTCGCTGGCCTCTCCAGAGTGCTTAGAAGAGGAGACAAAGCCAGGCCTGATCTTTGATCAAGCATATATACCTCTGCTAGATAGAAAGTACATCTACGAGTGAGTACTACAGGGGCGGGGTTGCCGGTTACTGACCAGATCAGTTCTGTTTTCTTGCTCAACGGTGCGGGATACGTCTTTACGTCTTTTACGCCTTTTTCGAGGCCGAGCACAAAAATGCGTCCCTCAATTCTTCGACTTTTTGGGCCATCAGGCAGTCCTGGCGACGCACGGCCTCGCGAGAGCTCACTTCTTCAAGGAGAGAGGATGGGCTCGACTGGGCTTTCGGCCATCTGCCGTTGCCGGTCACAGGCAGCGTGTTCTATATCCTTCCTATATGGGGTGGTACAGCGACTCCTGTGTGATGTACACTCCCGCGGGCATCGGTGCGTCCGGAGCCCAACCACCTGGCAGTCATGAACTTGCTGGTGTTGCGTTGTGGATAATACAGTGGCAACCAGGAGAACAATGCGTATGTGAATGTGGTTGCCGTGTTATTCGGATTCCACACTACGAAAGGGGGAAGAGGGGAGGGCACTTCGTCCATAAATCGCACAGATCATCCTCTCTCGGGCTCCGTGGACTCTTTTCGTCAGCACCCCAAGGTGAAAGTGTAGAGTATACACATCCACATGTCCCCTATGATGGTCACCCATATACTAGTAGGTTCGTGAGTAACATCAGTCAAGTATTAGTTACTCTATTGTATTTCATCTGTTGTATTCATCAGCTGTTGCTCTCTTAGTGCGGCAGTGATCGTTTCTCCTCTGGTATCAGCATTTGTGTGGAGATATCATGGGTCGAGCTCCGTCTCGGGGTGAAAGCCCTTGGACATGGCATTAGAGTTACGTACGTTATATAGGTCCTGCTTCAGATCCTGGTTGAACGTTGAACCGAGCGGGTGTACGTAGAGGCAAGGGAGAAACCCTCTAGTTTGGGTGGCTGCCTGCGTGCAAAGGCCGCACCTCAGACCCTCCGAGGTAGGAGCCGTGTTCGTACGTCGTAAGACCAATTGAAGGGGTCCAGGATCTCCGAAGTTACTCTGTTCCTCGCGGCGTTACCACACTTGGTACGCTGTAGTTGGCGGGAACAGACAGAGTCCTAAATTAGAAGAGCAAGCGCTACTGATGAGAGTAACCGCGGCTTGCAGAGTGCTCGACGTAAGTCGTAAATTCGTAAGCGTATAAGGGTGAAGATTGAAGAGTAAAGAGGGAAGTCGGGGGTATAGAAGTGGGTAATAGACGGGGGTAGACGTGGGTTGGGCGGTGAGGATCACCGCCAGCAAGCCTCAGACCGGGTTGCTTATATACCGTAACATCAGAACAGGCATCAACAGAAGAAAGGGGAATCTACAGTAGTAAAAGGTAAAGGGCGGCCTGTTCTTCCCAGACTGCGATCCTGTGGGTCGCAGTCGATGTGGAGTTCTATCAAGACCGGATGCGACGGATACGAAGCTTCGTACCGCTAAGTCCCGTCCTGTCCTGGCTCTCCGCGGCAAATATCCGAGGCAAGTGTGGTCCGTGCTGAGTAGTGACTCTTACTCACAAGTGTTGTGGGAGTGGCGTGTGTGCTTCGATGAGAATTGAGATGACCGGAGCGCCCAATAACATGAGACGTGCACAGACTTCTGACCTAAGCGGAGAGAGTTCATGCACCCTTGAGGTGTGAGCTGTTTTTGCATCTGAGAACCCCCCTCGTGACTCTTTTTGTTGCTGTCTATAGAATGGAAGGGGCAAATCCGAGGAGAGGAGGCTGAGAGGACAACTGTAAGTAGTGAGGATATAAAAGAGGGCAGCTGACGTTCCACGCTTCTCCCTCCCATTGCCTCCTCTCCTGCACCGACAAAACCAAGCCAAAACAACCCCTCCACCACCCTACCTCGTCTTAAACCCAACTCGAGCCACGAAGAGGACTTGTGCAAAACAACAATAACGGTCGTCGATAACAAACCAAAACTGTGGTATACACGTTCATATATATCCTCACCAAATGATCCTCCTCCGTCTACCGTCTTGCATTGTCGCACAGATTCTTTCCAGCCCCCATGAATTGAAAGATCTACCTGCACTAAGCAAGGCCAGCCAAGACCTCCACTGCTTGCTCCATTCGGAAGACATGTGGATGAGCCAAAGAAGTGTTCCAAAGCCGCAAAAGATAATCGAGGGGCAAAAACAGCACACTCTTACTCCTATGATTCTCCTCAGTCCGTCTGCCTCTTGAAATTGTCGCGCAGATCCTCTCTAGTCCCCTTGTGTCTGTCAAAGATCTAGCAACATTGAGCCAGGCCAGCCATTTCTCAATCGTTTGCTCGACTCGGACGAGATTTGGAGCACACGTGCACACCAAACTTTTGTTCCACCCGATACCTCACTGGAGGCAGTTCAATATGAGGACGAAACAGGAGGTTATATGCATTTTGCGCGCAATTGGAAGGCACTCGTCCAGGTCGATTATTTGCAACAATACTATCTTGGTCGCCTACCTCATGGTAAAAAGGGTCGTATTGCTGTGGTGCCGGTACAGCGGTTCCAGCAACTCGTCCACGACGTCCACCCTAGCAATGCTGACACCAGGATGCGGATTCTTCGGTCGCATCGTATTTTGGCGCTTATTTCCAAGGGAAGCCGGGTAACAACACTCAATCTGGATTCGCTAGATGTGCTGTGGACGCGGGATCTCCAAGTGGGCGAAGATGTTTGTGTTACCTCGCAATACCTCTTCAGTTTTGCTCCGGAGGCACCAGGTCAGTTGTACCGACCTGTGGTTCCAAGAAAGGGATGGACACTGACCCAGTTCCTTTGCCGCAAGAGATGGCCTGCCTGCACTACACCCAGGCTGAGCTTGGGGAGGACCTGCTCTTGGTGTCCCCGGAAGCGAGCCAGGAGGTGATCTGTTACGACCTGAAAAGTGGAAACAGCATCGTGCTTCATCCCCTTCTCAACGAGGCATTAGAAGGGAGGGTGGCCACCTTTACCCATGATGCCGAACGGGTGTACGTGGCAACGGTGAGGAATATTCTCGGGACTCTGATGCATTGCGGGTACTTGACGCTGAGAATCGGAGCGCGATTCATTGTTTTTCGCGTAACGGAATCTGGCGATGGAAAGTGGAATAAGTCCCTTTGCTTGGGACTGATTTCCTACGGGGGAGGTGGACGAGCCCCCTCCACTACCAACAAAGGCTGGAGGTATTTTTTCTTCAAAGTGGTACGAGCCACTTGTCATGGAGGCGTCGTGCAATGGCTGGGCCATGGCTAGTGACAGTGACGACAGCAGCACGTACTGGCCGCGGCCACCGAGGGTTGTATTTGACACCATCCGGGAGAGGAGAGGAAGGACCCCCCTGGCTTATGTGAGGGAGGCCCTCAGTCTCTCCTCCCTACGTGAAACACTAGCCCACAATTTGCCTCAATCTGCGAAGTACACGCATCCGCCGATTAGTATGGGCCTGGATAGCAAGTACCGAGTTTTGTTGATTGCATATGCGGGGGGGCGAATTGTGTTGCTCAATCTGGACGACGGAACATGCGCTCGGTTTATGTCCATTGTTTCTTTGACGGTAAATCAACTTCTCCGTTTATCTGTGGATGATGGTCGCGCCAGTGTGTTAACCCTTGAAAGTCTCTGCATTGCGCTGGATTACTCGTTTGCGGGTGGTGCAAAGCAGATACGTGTCTACTCTCTGACGACCAGTCGCCCGAGCCTTCGAACTTCTGTGATTGAGCAAGGGTACCTCTTCCCCCGTACCGTTGTACGCGATCGTAAGGCGGATGCATTGCCCATCGAGGATGCCAAGTGCACCTCGTCGGCAGTCTATTTGCTACAATGAGAGGGGACGGCTTCCGGCTCCGAACCTACGACTTGGTTGCCAGCGCCAACTTACGGCTCAGACCCTACCTCTGGGAGATGTACGTGGAGATGTACGAAGGCTAGTCGCGGAAGAGCTACACATCTCCTGGATCCCACAAACAATATGGTTGATGAGTTTTTCGAGGCGGAGCACCATGCATCCCTCAAATCTTCGACTTATTGGGCCATTAGGCACAGTCCTACTAGCGACGCACGGCCTGGCGGAGCTCACTTTTCTTTCAGTTGAAAGCGGTAGCCATTGCACCTATTAGTCGTGGCTAAGCCCTTTGTCCGCAGTGCACCGACTGCACCTAAATATTAGCGACCTTGCTTGTGCTTTAGCTTATTGTAACCTCTGTAAACATCCTATACTTCCCTACCATATGTGCCACGGTCACTTCAGCGTTTGAAAAGCCAGATATACCGTACACGTCTCCGATTGGCCGTCGAAACGTTCGTAAGTTCATACCTCTAACTAAAAGGGCGGGTCCCACCTCCAGCCCCGCTGGATGACAGTCATCCGGACTGGAGAGGCGGTAATGAGCTCGCAAGCGGCAGTGAGAAATGTTGTGTTCCCGGGAACCGCAGTAGTAGCAGGACCCCTGCGCCCTCCGCTGACGATATCGCACCGCCCTCGCTGTGATGATCTGCGGATCGACGTCGGTACTGCCCACTGGCTCGGGTATACTGCGCAAGCTCAAGGACTCGTCGATGTCGATGGCCGCCGTGGCCAGCTGTTCAAATGACACTCGGTCGACATGTGTGGCCTCACCACGAGCGGCAAGTTCGTCCCGCACTCGCGGTTGGAGCCCATGAAGGAAGCCCCAATAGAACTGCTCGTGAGTTGCGTTAGGGCTCCAGCACCGCAGTAGTCGTACAATTGGACGGCATAGTCAGATGCTGACCCCTCCTGGCTCAGCGCCCGATATTCCAGATAAGCGGACCGCTGTAGAATATGTGCGGTTTCGGTTCCACGCTCTTTGATGTCGCACCGACAAATCCCTTTGGAGACTGGCCACCCAGTGTTGCTCCGTCGCAATGGATACTTGCGCACCTATCGTTACTCCCACAGCCTGGACTTTCGCGACCTGGGCCTCTTTCCCATTGTCCGCGCTGTAGGGCGTGCTGCGGGATGCGTTCACCCCAATATGCCAAGAATGCAGCCCGAAAGGCCGGCCACGACTGGAGTTCAGGTGAGGTGCGTCGATTGAGAGGTAGCTCAAGCTCCGAGCCATACTGCCGGATCTACTGAAGAGCTCCACCCTGCATCAATCCCATGAACCAGTCGATCTTTTCTTCATCGTCAGCTGGCGACCAAGGGCGATGCGAGCGTATATTTCGAAGGAAGTAACCACCTCTTCAGCCGAAGTCCGGTCGCTCTTGCTGGGGTGGGCACTGGAAGACGGGCGGAAATGGACCGGTTCAAACATCTCCAGGTCTCGAGATGTAGGTGCAGGTTGGGACGCGGCGGGCTCGGCCCTGGGAAAGGCGGGGCGTTGCTCATTGACAGAGCCACCGCTATTAGGAGCGGCGCGCGCTGGCTGTTGAGTCATCTGCGACAGCTGCAACATCTCCACGGCCGCTGTGGCCTCGGCCCTTTTCTCCTCCAACATTATGGCCTCCCGCCGGAACTGAATGTGGGCCCTATCGTCGCGAATCTTCTCGGCCTCATAGGCCCAGTCTTCGCGGCCTTTCTCTGCCTGCAGCTCGTCCAGCGCCATTGCGGTAGCAGGGGGCACAGCCGCCAGAGAAGGGTCTTGAGCCATCGGGGCTGCGCTAGCCGGGGCGCCTTGTTTCGCTTCCCCGCCACCGCCAATACCTCCCTCCGCCACCATCACCATCATCCGAGGCGCCCAACGCGCACGGGGCCCCGCACAGAACGAGAGGGTTACTGGCAGGGTTACTACTGCGATCCTGCTGGTTGGGGGTCGCGGACATCTTGGTCGGGCTCGCCGGATGAGAGTGATGAACGATAATAGTTAACACAATCGGGTCGAAGCGAGAGAGACCAATGTCCAGTCAGAAAAGAGGGAGAATGGTGCGATCGTTCGGGGAAGAAACAAGAGGCGTCTTGCGGCGTCGGGCAGGGAACATGGGCAAATGGGGAAACGGAAAAAGAGAGCGAGATGTGCGGAATGCAGAATAGGAAATCGGAGCGAGCCTCACAACCGCAGTCAGTCGCCAATGATGACATGACATGAAGGGAGAGCAGTGGGGTGCATGATGCATGTTCCTCCGGTTGAGCGCTGAGGCTGAGCTATACTTGCTACCTCGAAACTGCCTCCAACCAATAGCTGCTCTGCCATCCGCGAAGGACAAGCTAAGGACGGCGGGGAGACCAAGTGCTATGAAAAAAGAGCAAAACAGAAAAGAATGACTGCGCCCAGAATCGAACTGAGAATAACAGAGCTCGTGGAGCTGTACGATCATGAAACCACAATCTGTCGTGATACCTTTTCACCACGCAATCCTGTGCCGTCGGAAGGCGGCAGTAGAGGACCGCAATCATCTTATTCTGGACAGTAAAGGCTCTTTCTGGCGTAGCGCATAGTGGCAGCTAGACGAGCAGATTGAGCACATTAAGCACATCTGCCCCTAGGTCCTATGGCTGATGTAGCAAACATTTCGCTCGGACGAAGCACCTGATGGTCTCAGCACCTCACCGAGCACGCACCAGGATATGCACTCGCAATGGCGAAATCCTAAGCGCGCACTCGAACACAAACTAACCCCGATACCGCCGCAGTGCATTGCCGAGTGGGTCACTTCCCCCTGTGCCTCTTCCGTTGAGCGCTCAGGCTGAGCCGAGCTAAGAACGCGCAAGGGCAGGGCAGTACTAGTCAGACTGATAGTGAGTGAGCTGGTGAGGCCAGGTGCCGGTGAGGGCTTTAGTTTGGGGCCGGACCGCCTGCCGCGGGGCAGTGTCATGAGTGCATGAGTATGCTTGCCTGCCACAGCGTCTGCTATCATATCCAACACAGTGCCCCCACGCCTTTCTTCTCGCTGGTGATTATTTATAGCGACACTCCCTACTCGGGCGGTCACCGGTGGCGGCCACCCGTCCCCATCACTATCGAGGCTCGTACTACTCAGTCACTAATCCCTAGTCCCTAGTCACTGTGACTTCTCAGGCCCATTCCAGGCCCCAGGGCTATGGGGCCGAGGTACACGCGGGCACAGGCAGGCAGGCGGAGCGCCGCTGCCGTCCCACGGCGTCTCCGTCCTGACGCCTGAGGAGGCGCGAGCGCTGCCCCAGCAGGCACCAGCGCACTGCCCTTGGAGTTCGGCCATGAGCTTCTGCTCGGCGCCTGTGTGCATTGCCCCCTTCAAGCTTCAGTTTCATCGATCATCCGGCAGCGCAGTCTCCCCCTGCGAGCTGCCGTAGCCTGCCATCCCCTGTCGTCCCTCGGCCCCGCTCCCGCGCCCCAAGTCAGCCGCACACTGGTCCCATGCCTGTCCTGCCCCCCCCTCTGTGCCTCCCGTTCTCTGGGTGGCATGCCGTTCCTGCCCTTCCCTTCCTCACCACCAGCTCGTGAGTAGCCTATCCCCCCAAGGTGCTTGGTGGCAGTCGTGCCTCTGGCGCCCGCGCTGGCCTTGCTGTTCGCCCGCATCCCGCTTCTGTTGCTGCTGCTGAAGCGCTATGAGTGGTTGTGGTGAATGGATGCCACGAGGGTGACAATGGCGGGACTCTTTGCACCGTGAGCCTCGACGCTGGATATTAACCTTGCTTGCTATCCCTTCTCAGCTCCGCCTCGCAGACGACTTTCGCTAAAGTACGGCTCGGCGCCTCCCCCCTCCTTCTTTCCCAACCTTCGTCACCTTGTAGACTGCAGGATTGATCTCCCCTTCGGGCGCGACGATCTCTTGACTGGCTCGGTGTACTCCTGGACTCTCCAGCGACCTTACATCAACCCCTTCTCTCCACCCTTTCCACTCCTCCTTTTCTCCTCTTGACTGTCTCAACACGATGGCTGTCCTCCCCCCTCCCCCCCATTTCTTTGCGGCTCCGCAGCAACCTCAATCGAAGAAGATGAGGCAGGCTCCGTCCACCGCCACTGTCGCGGCCATTGCTGCAGGCCGTCGCCCTTCCCCCCCCGCATCTGGCCGCCCCAAGCAACCTCCTCGCCGTGTGAGCAGCGCCACTTCGGCTGTGTTGCAGCGCAAGGGCAATCCGGAGAAGCGGGCGAACCACAATGCAATTGAGCGTGCTCGCCGTGACAGTTTGAACCAGCGCTTTTTGGTATGTCCTTGAGCTTCCTTTCATCGATCTGTGCTAACCACATCATTCCCCATCATCCCTATCAGGACCTGGCCTCAAAGATCCCATCCATCTCAGAGGTCCGCCGTCCCTCCAAATTGCTCATTGTGAACCGTTCTCTTCAATTTGTTGCCGACTCGCTTGCGCAGGAGGCCATGTACCGCAAATTGGTGGTCGAGTTGCACGACCGCACCCGTGTGCTAACGGAGCAGCTCAACGAATATCGCCTTGCTAATGGTCTACAAACTATATTGAGACTGTTCCGGAACTCGTACTCCCAGTCGCGCTGGCGGATGTTCCTAAGGACAAGCCTACGGCTCGCATCGTTGGGCGCAAGAGCACAGGTGGCCTTTCGGGTTTGGATGGCATTGACTCTGCGGCTGACGAGTTTGGTCTAGCTGAGTACGATGACGGTACAATTCCTGTCGACGATTTTTCTTCGGCAGCCGCAGCCCCCATTCCATTCTCTTCGCAGTCCATTGTCACCAAACCCGAGACGGTACCTACAGCCATCCCGGGCCAATACGGAACGGTAGCTGCGGGTTCCTTTTCCACTTCGAATGAGGTGTCTGCAGACATGAATGGTTCAATGTTTTTCCAACAGATGTCAATGTCGGTTTCGCCCGGAACATCGTCGCCGTTCAGTCACTCCGAGTTTCCCGCTGGTTCGCCATTGTCGGGTTCCCCGGTGGCCCTCACCACTTTGAGCCCAACGTCGTTGGCTCCGAGCCCCCCCAACCCCATGCCGACCAACTTCGACATGTTCTCGTCCTTCACGATGCCTGATGATGGCCATGCCTACGATGCCACTTCAGATGCGCTCGTCGAGTTAGCGTCATTTATTGGTACCCTTATCCTTCGGCTTGAGTATGGCCCATTGATCCGATTTTGTCCATTCTCATATTAGTGCCCGGCATCCCTCTCTTGCGATTGGTTCTTTTCACCGTCTGTTCTTCTGCTCGGTGCGGAGGAGTGGGTGTTTTTGATCCTCCTTTGCTCCTGATTCGTCTTGGCGCCTTGTTTCCATTTGTCTCGACCTGGTTCATTATCCTGCCTTACAGCCCAGGGTCCCCGGTTTGTATGGATCCCCTTTCAGCGATTCACTTGCCTTGGTCATTTTCCCTTTTGTGCGTCTCGTTTTTTTTGCGACGAGTCATCGTTCTTCCCAGTCAACCTTACGTCGCATGGCAAGTGCTCTCCCTCACTCCCACTTTGTTTCAACGAGGCTGGCGAGGCTGTACCCCTCCCCACCTCGCCCAGTCCAGCCTCTACCGGCGCTACTCTATTGCTCGCCTTTGGAGGATCGTTTTGCGATCTATTGTCCCCCTTTCGTTCATTCGTTATTCTCATTCTTCACCATCCCTCTCTTGCCACGCACCGTCAGGTGTCTGCCTTGGAGGCAGGAGATGCTTGCTGTACTTCCCCTTCGTCACCTTGGTCTACTACTCATTACCTCGTTGAACGTAGAACGTTGATCCTAGAAGCTCGCAAACCTGATGTGTCCATCTGCATTCCTGCTTGTTTGTTTTGTGGGCTTTGCTTCAATGCGTCTGGCTGTAGTTGACGACTTTGAGCGCTGTAGTGGTGTGTTGTGGAGATGATAACTTAGCTTTCCTAGAAAGACCTTCTGTCTGCGATGCCTGGATTAACGTTTAACGTTTAACGCACGTTGCCCTTTCAATTTTCACACGCCTACTCACATTCCGTTGCGCTCCTGTGTTCGCTTCCCCTATCTGTCTTCTCTCTCCGACCGACATTGCTTTCACTCGATACTTCGCGCACTGCGTTCACCCTCTCCGAGCTCGTGATCAGCTACCTAGCTCTTTTAGTCAGGAGAGATCACGATCACTGGTCATGCCGGCCATGGCCGACGTCGGTTATCGACTCCCGTTACGCGTTACGCGTTACCGTTCGGGTTACCAGTTAGTTACTGGTCACGCGGTCACGCGCACGGCGCAACTTCGATGATGCAATGGTGAGACTGGCGTGGATCAGCTGTTGGTCTGGGTGTGTGCACAGGGGCGCTTGCAGGCGCGTGCTGCTACTGGGGGTTTTACATTTGGCGCCGAGCGTTTATGCACACAGGCTCTCTGCTGCTGTAGTATCGGGGGATCGACGAGCGTTCTAGATGGCCGGGGATACTCGATGCTGCAGACTGAAAGCGCTGCTGATCGATGATTGTCAGCGCCAGCAGCGGCCTCTCCTGTGCCTGCTGCTTCTGGGCTTGGCCTTGGGCCCTGGACGCGGTGCCACTGGGCGCACCAACGCTGGGCCCACGCCAGTCCCCGCCCAGTGCTTGAGCATGGACCCCCACGGGGCGCAGTGGCAAAGCACGCGCCGCATGGGCTGCCCCGCAGACAGGCGCCCTGCCTCGTTCTCGCGCTTGTCGTGAATGCGGCGATCGCTGCACTGCCCCGCTGACACTGGCGCCGTGCGAGGCTCAAGGCGCGCACCCAGCGAGTGTGGGTCGCAGCCACTTCGCCGGCTGCCGCCCTGCCTGCGCCGCTGCCCCACTGGCTCGGCCGCCGCACCCTGCCTCACCGGTCAACGGTCACCGCCTCACCCCATCCTCCGCTCCCGGCTGCCGGTTACTAGGTCGCTAGTCGCTAGTCACTAGTCACTAGTCCCGCTCGGGGGATGCTCCACTCGACTGGGAATCTTCAGAGGGCTTTACTTTGTTCTACCCCCACTGGCCTCGCCTCCCTGCCCCTGGCCCTGTCTGCCCGGACGCGTCTTTCTCGTGCCTGCGCTCCGCTTCCCCTCGTGTCCCCCGCGCCTCACTGCCCCTCGATGGCTGCCTCTCCATCCCAGCCCGCGCTGGTGCAGCGGCCCTATACGACGTGGCCGGACAAGCTCCGCTTTCACCGGGCCCAGCTCGTCGCCACGCTCCTCTCCTCTCTCTCTCTTCTCATCCTCGTTGTCGTCTGGGCCCTGCTCACCCGCGCCATCGAGCGCTTTGCCCCGGCATGGGATGTGCGCGGCCTGCTTTCCGCTGCCACACCCACGCCCCCCCCTCGTCCGCCAACTCGCGCACTGCTACCCCACCCGATCAGGATCCGGCCAATAAGGCAGGCGCGGCGCACGCGTGGGAACAGCCTGCACGGTGGGCAAACGAGAAGCTGGTCAAAGATGTGGGCTACTATGCGCGTTCCTGTGGATTTGACATCATCGACGAGACGGTAACTACCAAAGATGGATACCACCTACGCCTTCACCGCGTCGTGGATCCCACCCGGGCACATGAGAAGCATGCAGATGGAAAAGGTACGTTCGTTTTCATCTCTCTCTGTCTCGACTTTGCTGCTTGTCTCAGCATGGATCGCTCACCTTCTATCGGATGGTGCACCAAGGCGGCTACCCCGTCCTGATCATGCATGGCCTCTTCCAGTCGTCCGGCTCGTTTGTGACGAGCGAGGAGCGGAGCATTGCTTTTTGGCTCGCACGGCAGGGCGGCTACCAAGTGTTCTTGGGTAACAATCGCGCCGTGTTCGATATGGGCCATGAGCGGTACTCTCGTTCCGATCCCAAGTTCTGGGACTGGACCGTGGAGCATCTGGCGCAGTATGATTTGCCCGCTTTGGTTGACTGGATCCGCGCCGACACGGGGTACGACCAACTGGCCTACATTGGTCACTCGCAGGGTAACATGATCATGTTTCTCGCGCTTAGCCGAGGCTTTTGCCCGGCTTTGGGGCGTCACTTGTCCAGTTTTACAGCGCTGGCACCGGCACTTTATGCGGGACCCCTAACTCAATCTTTCCCCATTTCGCTGCTGCAACTAATTGGTCCCGTCACTTGGGGTAAACTGTTTGGCTGGCTGGACTACATCCCACTCATGCGCATCTCCTACGACTGGACCCCTGCGCTGCCCTATGCTCGGCTGGGGTACGAAATGTTTGCGTTTCTGTTCGAATGGACCGATGCCAACTGGCTCTCCCGCCGTAAGGCCAAGATGTTCCGCTTTGCTCCGCAACCCGTGAGCAGTGCTAGCATCCATTGGTGGACGGGCAAGGGGGGCTTTGCAGCGCGTGGATGTGCCTTGCCAGCGACCACGGAACCGTGGTGGACAGCCGACTTCCCCCCTCTCTCCATCTTTTCGGGCGGGATGGACTTTTTGGTGTTGACACAGCCGGTGATCGATCGAATCAAGCACCACGAACCTCATGTTCGTCTCTTGCGCTGGAAACGCCAGCCCGAGGCGGAACATTGCGACCACTTTTGGGCGGCCGAGGCGGTCGAGTGGTGTTTCCAAGACATTTTGCACGACATTGAACAGACTCGGCCTGCTTACCCGGAAAACGTTGCTCTTCTTCCGGTCCCGCGCCCGGTCCCGGAGTCCTACCCTCCCTTGCGTACCTCTCGGACACCAACTCCGATGACGCATCCCCTGACACGGCATCAGCATCCAAGATCACCTTCTTACCCCCTTCTCCTGTCTCAGAGGACCAAAGGGTTCAGGCCTAATTTCTGGCGAAGTCGTTTTCTCCTCTCCCTGTGGCGCTCCACCTCTCGCCTTTCTATCGTCACTCTTCCTGATCAGTCTGGACAATCATCCCCACCCCCCCCCTGCCATCTCTCCCATATCCCTCACTTATTGTTATCGCTGGGATTTGCTTCCTCGCTTTCTTCTTTGGCGTTCGGCCCTCCCGTCTGGCGAGTCCGCTATGAGCCCTCGCAATGGGTCCATATGCCATTTGGCCTGGTGTGGCCTACATAGTCGGTGTTGGGTGACATTGCCTTGCCCAGGGTATGAACGAAACACGAGCATGGTCCCGTAGGCTCTGTCTACCCTTTTCTCACACTGTCGTCTTCTACCGCAACTCACGTCCCAGCCGATACCGCGTGCCCCGTTTGGCGTAGCCTGTGTGAATCGTACTGCCAGCCGTCGCCTCCTTTCATCCCCCTCAGCAGTGCATTTAGTACAATGATAAATGATGGCACCGAGTTGAGTAGTCCCACTCACGGACTCAGTACTCACTAGGAGACTCACTGCTCAATGTGCTCAGTGTCAATAGTGGATTCGGGGTTAGGGGGGGATTCAACGTGTGTGATCGCTGCTGTTCTGGCTTTCTAGTTTGTTCTGGCTTTGGTGAGTTTGGGGTACTTTCCAACTTGGTGAATCTCTGCGCCTTACCGTTGTGCATTATGGTCTAAATATGTGGTAACGGCTAGTGACATATTCATCCCCAAGGGCGACAGCTATAATCGGCAATCTTACAGCCATTCCCGCACGATGCTTGACATTATGCAGCCTTCGGGGTAGAATTATATTATCCGCGTCTCCTATTTCATGACCACTATCCTCTGCGCAGCCATTCGGATCCTTCTGCTCATGAATCATCAGTGCTGTGCAGGTACGGGTGCAACACCGATACAGGGGTGAGCCCGGCGGCCAAGTGGCAATGGAAGGTGGTTGATTGAATGACAAAATCAACGAGCTACCCAAAGCGGATGTGCTTCGACTTCCCTCCCATCAGATCTCAGACCGGACATCGGACATGGTTCCGCACCGACGCTCCGCCTTAGCCCGATTTGGACTTGCCTAGCACTGACACTTTGGTCAGGGGCAATGCGCTGCGCGAGGTCAATCTCCGGTCGGTGGAGAGACCATGACGACCACGTTGGAAGTGGGTGACGAATCGGAAGGCACCGTAAATCAAGGCAAGCAAGATGATGGTGCCCAGGAACGGGTGACGGAAGTAGGTGCCAACCAAAACGACGATTAGCGACGAGGTGACATGCATGCTGCGGTCAACGTACGTCTCCATGCTCTTGGCTTAACCTGACCAGCCAGAATGGCAGCGAGACGGTCAAACACCGGGGCCGAGTGAACCCAGGGGCGAGCATGAGCAGCAGCTACAGCGTCACTTGGCAGCTCGTAGTACACCATCTTTCCTCCATCCACCAAGAATAGTTTCGGAAGATCGATCCCTCGCGTGTTGAAGTACGACTTGATCGCGGTAGCCCACCGGTCCGCGTCGATCCAGGAAACAGGATTTGGTTGTCGCGTGGCTGCGACCGCCAGTCAGCAGCGACTTGGCGGTACATGGCCAATTCGTACTCTCGTTCGCGAGATCCCGAGCCCTCTCCACCAGGTTCCCACCATGGTGCACATCCGACACAGCAGCCAGAACCACCTTGAGCCCTGCATCGTTGAACACGACATCGGCAAAGTTGGTCGAAACAAGCTCGACCACATTCGGAAACCGTTCGCTGTGTACCCACGATCGGATCTGGCCCACAGGATCCTGCTTCGACAACGCGGCCAGGTTCATCTTGGCGTGCGGCGTCTTGATATTGTGGTCCTTGAACACAACAGTCCCGACAGAGAGTGCCGCGCCAACTCACTCCCTTGACCAGGGTGAGATAGGAACTGTAGTGCTCCAGTAGGGCCGGATCGGACGACTCAAAGCAAACGTGTCCTTTCCCAGCAAAACCGAGGTAGCATTCCTGACTTGGGTCTTAAAGAAACGTGGGGATTAGTACCGTGGCTTCAAGCAGGGGGTGGGGAGGGGGGAAGCACTCACCCGTTCCTCGTCCCTCGTCCCGGGCGAAAAGAGATAGAGGAAGAAAATGTCGTGCTGCTTAGCCAACTGGGCCAATTCAGAGGCGACGATTGGATGGAGGGCAGAAGCGCCAGCCTTTAGTGCCCACTTAACCATCGCGTCATGCGATCGGCCACCCACGTACTCGGTCGCAGTGCCGTCCTTGTACATGCGGAGCGTAGGGAAACTGTTAACGTGGTACTTACGACACACGTCTTGGTGCGCCTCACAGTCCACCTCGATTACATTCACATGGCCTTGGAGCGAAGAGCTTGCCTTGTAAAATGCTGGGCCCATGTGGCGGCAATGCGGGCACCAGGGCGCCATGAACCTGACAAAGCTGGGGCCGTGACCGCCGGTGGAGGAGAGCCAGGCAGAAAATGCCGCTTCATCTGGGATTGGCGCCTGGCCATAATGCAACATGATCCCTTTTGGATTGGGTCCATTAGGGTCGATTGACTGGGCCGGTGCGGCGGGGGCGCGGGAGCAGAATGATCCCTCCGAAAGATTCCTCTTGGGACAGGGATGAGGGAGTGTGGGGGGATGGGTCGGAGGAGGCGGGGAGGGATGGCGATGAGGAGGAAGACAGAGCGGAAGCTGAAGAGGATGAAGGAGAGGAAGAAGACGGAGAATACGAGGGCGACGCTGAAGGCGAGGGAGGTCGAGGGCGATGTGAGGTCGAAGGCGATGGCAAGGGCGATGATGTTGCTGATGAGGGAGTGTCAGGCACACCCTTCACCTTGCGATATTCCGCTGCCTGCTCATCCACCCAGGCGGCGAGAGAGGCGTAGTCGCGCGGACCCATGTAGGGAGTGGTGGACTTGGCCCCATCTTGGTACGCAATGAAAAAGGAGTGCCTTTGATGTCTTCTTCCATACAGAGCTTCATGAACAACTTGCAGTCGACCTGTGCAAGCCCAAAGGGCGCAGCGGGTAGTCGGTGCGCAAGGACTGCTTGTTGCGCGCCAGCTCGGCCCAGGTCGGAGCAAACTTTTCGCTCTCGTGCTTGGCGTCAACAAACTCGACCAGCCTGTGTGCCACCGCAAACGACAAGGTCAGCAGGTCAGCAGGCCAACAGGCGTGAAGGCAGGGAGAAACGTACCATGCTCCATGCGCTACAAGAACGAAATGAAGTGGTGTCGAGCTGGACCCATGGCGGGGGTGGGGCGTGCTCGACGCTGGCGGGGCGACGCTGGCGGTGCCGTCGGGGCTGTCGACGGGGGCGGCGAGGACACGAGCAATGCAGCGGCCAGGGCCAGACGGCCGGGACGAGGTTGGTCATGGCTGTCCCCGCGGGTCGAGGGTGGCAACGCCCACTGAGCGGCGCGGCGAGAAGACGGCGGTGGGAGGGGACGAACTCACCGCCGGTCCACTGCTCGACGCGGACAGGGTGCGCGTGGGACGCAGTCCTGGGCAGGCATCACCGCGCAGTCACATGTGCATCACACCACATCCCATCCCATCCCATGTCCCCTGCAGCTGTTCAAACTACCAGTGGGCCAGTGGCCACGTGACTGGCTTGTGACCGTGGCACCCGCATGTGGCCGCGCTCTACTGCTGCGCCACCATCACCCGTCTCGCGCAGGAATGCGGGTCAATTGAGGAAACACGTTGGAGTGCGTTACCTAATCCACCTGGGGTAGCTAGTAACTTGTGCTAAGCGCTAAGCTAAGGCTTAGCGCTAAGCCCGCTCTGCTGCGAAGAGAACTGCAAGCAAAGACACTCCACAGCACATCAGAGCGTGGGCTCTAATCGATCTCTAATCCTTAATCGATAATCAGTCTCGTCCAGCCTTCCCCCCGTCTGAACAGCATCGCCCCCCCACAGTCGATATCTGTTGTGATGATTGCATGTCTTAACCGTCGAAGGCGACCCAGTGGACACACAGAAACGCTGTGCGCCTGCCAGGCGCATCTATCCGGTGCCAACATACGCAGATCGTCATACTCTCTTATCGTCATTAATTGATCTCTCGCCGCCAGCTCCGCCACCACATCCCATCCCATTCCCATCCTATTGTGCTGGGCCCAGCTGGTGCTGCGGCGCGCAAAGGGCAGTACACTAATCCATGGGGCATACGCAATGATTAACGAGCACAGGCTGGTCCGGCTCAACCCGCTGGGCGACATGGCGTGCGAGTCAGAGAATGGCAAAACGACAGCCCAAGAACAGTAAAAGAGTGCTTTAGCGACAGGCCAGTCAGGGCGAGGGCAGCGTGGATGGCATGGGATGGGTTGGGAGCACAGCATCGAGGGAATGGAATACATAGAAGACACGAAGCAAAATGGGTGCCGCGTTGCGACAGGCAGGCGAACGAGCAAGAAAGAGAGAACGGCAAAACCGAGTCTGTTACCTCGACCCGTGCGTTTTGGTCAACGACTCGCCGTCCTCGTGTTGGTCCGAGTACATCACGTGCGCCGCATCGGCAGTCGTGGGGCCCGACACAGTCTCGGGGATGGGTTGGTGTTGTACATGTGCCTGGCCTCCGTCGGGGTTGAACCCGAAGCACGAGCGGCACTTCCGCGTCCGAATACAGTGCATGTCCACCCAGCTGGCGCCCGGGCGTGCTGGCGCGACTGGCCCAATGTGCGTGCTGTGCGTCGAGTAGGACCCTTGCTGGCCTGCATACGCCTGCGCTGCTGCCGCTTCTTCAGCAGATCGCCCGTACCCATCTCCAGGTTGCTGCCCGTAGTAGCCCTGCGGCACTGGGTAGCCGTAGGGATTGCCGTATTCGGGGTACTCGCCCGGCGTCGAATAGCCCCCTTCGGCCGAAGGAGTGTGGGATCCAGTTGGGCCATGCGAACCCGACCCGTTGCCTCCCCAACGCCCGCTCCGGCCGCCGACACCCGCCGCACCCTCCGACCCGGTGGAGCCGTACATGGCATACGGGTCGTGCCCGTACGGCGCTGAGCTGGGGTTCGAGTAGGCCGCCACGTCCGATGGGAATCCCTGCCGTGTGGCCGGGTGAGCATACGCACCGTAGTCGCCATACGCACCTTGTGGCCCAGTTCCCGCTGAGGGCACCAACAGGCCACTCGCATACCGCCCATCCGACCCAGCACCACCGTGCTGCTCCATCTCGGTGTCCTCCAACTCATAGTCGTCGTCATCGTCATCGTCATCGTCAAACGGCTGGCGTGTGGCAGCTGCGCCGGCTGTGGTGGCTGCCACGATGTCTGCGTCCATGCGGTGCTGCTTGCGCTTCCGAACCAAAAGCCACACCAACAGACCAAGCAAGACGCATGCAACCACGCCAACGGCAGCAAATGTGCCGCCGACAGCACCGTGATTGGAGAAGAATCCTGTCGAACCAGTGGCGGTGCTCTGGGCGTAAAACGTACTAGACGATGTGATGGTGGTGTACCCGTTGTTCAGCGAGGAGGTGATCGTGATCTGTTTGACAGAGGTCACAACGCTCTTGCCTGTGGTCGTTGGGCTGTGGAACAGATGATATGAGGGGCAGACAAGGGTGAGGTGTCAGTAGGCAGACTGGGGGAAGAAGAAGAAAAAGCAAAAGAAAAACCTACGGAGGAGTCGAATGAGAGGTGGAGGTACCGTATCCGTGACAAAGGAAGATCTCGACGTGGTCTCATACGAAGTCGAACGGGTCTGCTGTGTCGTGGTCGGCACAGACGGGGTACTGGTGGTGACAATCACCGTCGTCTGGGTGGGGGAGCTAGACTCAGTTGGTGTAACAGTAACCTGGGTGGTGATGGTGCTCCTCGTCTGCCCGCCCTGGGTGGAAGGGGACGTGCTGGGCGGTGGGTTGTCAGAAGGCGACGTGGATGGAGGTTGGGACTGAGTGGTGGGGGATTAAGAGGTTTGATCGGTAGAGGTGTTGCCGTTGCCATTGCCATTGCCGCTGCCGTTGCCGCTGCCGCTGCCGCTACCGCTCCCTCCATTGCCTGGGGTGGGGCTTGTGCTGGGGGAGGGGCCAGTGGTGGTGCCGCCACTGCCGCTGCCATCGGTAGTGGTCGGGTGGCCAGTGGTGTGCCAGGGTGGTGGAGGTGGGATCGTCGCCGCCAGTGTCGCCGGTAGTGGTACCGCCACTGCCGCCATCGTTGCTGCGGTGGTGGTGCCGCCGCTGCCACCGTCGGCGTTGGTGGAGGTGTGCTGGCCACCGGAGCCGGGGTCGGTGGAGGTGTCGCCCGAGCCGCCGTCGGGGAGGTCGGGGTGGTGTCGGTGCCTGTCGAGGCGCTGGCAGCGCGGGCGAGGGCGGGGGCCTGGCGGGGGCGCAGGGCGCGGGGCGGAGGCGCGGGGTTGCGCGCGCAAGGACAGCCATGGAAGCGTGGTTGGGAGCTGGAGGAGCGAAGGCAAGGGAAGCGCTGAGTGGACCGAGGCGAGGGGGCGACTGGTGTGGCCCGCAACTAGGAACTGGTCACGGTACCGCGTAACCAGCAGGGAGCTCCTCGCTTCCGTGGCGGCTGCACGGAGCTGTGCTGCTGGCGCTGGCGGCGGAGTGCCGCAGACGCGGTACAATGAAGGGGGGCTGGGCGGTGCTGTGCAGCGTGTGCCCGCCAGTGCCTCAACCCATGCATCGAACGTCGGTCGAACGCCGCCTGGCAGCAGAACGGAGGCCAGTGTGGCTGCGGCCAAGCCCAGCCCAGCACGCGCCACGCCCAGCTCGCCTAACACACGCCCAGTGCCTGGATGCAATCGGGGTGATCAAGGCATCCATGCCGATGACCATTGGGATCTGAGATCATGAAATCATTAATCATTGAGTAGTGACCGGTGACCCTGGCCATCGACCATGTGTCCGTTCGTCACAGACAAGCTCAAGCTAGTCACCGGTCACCGGTCACCGGTCAAGGGGCTTTGGCCGCAAGCTCGCACAGCCCGAGCAGGTCCGCAGCCCGCAGCCCCATGCGAATCAATGATGCATGATGCATGGCACAAGCCATGTCATGCATGCCACATTGTCACAGAACTGTGCTGCTAACATTGACTCGACATGCTCCCCCGCCTGGCCCCTTGCGCTGGTTGCCGGGCTTCCGCCAGCGCGTCCTGCGGGATTGGGACGCGTCACGCGATCACGTGGGAGCTGGCAGGCCGCAGGGCGCAGCTATAAATACTGTCGAGTAGGATGCGACGGGTGTCTTTTTGGTATGTCAAGTCTGCATGTGATCGGACAGGGATACGCGACGCTCGATACTCGATACACCCAGTCCGGTGTTGCGCGTTAGGCACCCATGCGAGCGGCGATCCGACATGGAGAGAGCATGGGTGCCCTGTAGTTTAGGGTAGGTATAAACCCTCGTAGGCCGATCGGAGTCTCGTACTTAGGGTCCTGCCTCAGATCTGGCTGAACCGAGCGGTGTGTAGAGGCGAGGGAGAGACACCCTACTGTTTGGGTGGCTGTCTGCATGCAAAGGCCGCAGCTCAGACCCCCGAGGCAGGAGCCGCGTACGTAGGTCGTCTCGGACCAGTTGAAGCGGTCCAGGAGCTCCGGGGTAACCGGTAACGCTGTGGGACCGGCAGCGTCACTAAACTCGACGCGCTGTAGTACTTCGCGGAATCAGAGGGGGTCCTAAAGAAGAGCAAGCGCTACTAAGAGTAACCGCGGCTTGCAGCGGACTCGACGGGAGTCGTAAATTCGTAAGGGTAGTATAGAAGTGGAAGGGGCTTCCCAGAGAGGAACGGGAAGTCGAGGAGACCAAAGACAGGATGGTCGATAAGGACTGGTCGGGATCAGCCCATTGATCACCGTTTGATCACCAAGTTGACTGGTCCCTAATTTGTTTCTAGACCCTGTTTTCCCCCTTTGGACTATGCTCCCCTTCTTCCTCCGTGTGATTCAGCTCGCAGTGCTTCTTCTCCGAGGCATATATACCTCAGCCTCATCCTTTCCCCCACCTCCATCTCCTATTATGGACTACAGCTATAGCAAGCCTTAGACCTGGCTGCTTATATCAGGAGGAACCAGGCCTCAAGTGCCTCAAGACAGGGAGTATAAAGAGGGGATCTACAGTAGTAAGAGGCAAAGCGCTTTCTGTTCTGCCACAAGCCGCGATCCGATGGGCCACAGTAGGTGTAGGGTCCTGCCAAGACCGGCACCGCAGATACGAAGCTTTGTACTGTAAGTCCGGTTCGCCCTTTTGGCTCTCCGCGGACAGTATCCGCGGCATGGATATGGTTCCTTCTGACACTCTCTCGCTAGCTATCTAACGGGACTGACGCGTGACACTTGTTTGGATGAGATCTACGACATGGGGGCTCGGCGTCCCGAGAAAACCGGAGCGCCCCCTAACAATGGGAGAGAGCGACAGAGAAGGGGGGGGCAAGGCAACCTCACTGGGATCGCAAAAGAATGCACAAAACTGAAAACAGCATGTTTTTGTTTGTTTGATAAACCAGGGGATCGACAGCCAGGAACATTGAAAAGAGAGACGAGCCAGGTAAGGGACAGGGGTCGAAGAGAGCCGGAAGGAGGGAAGGAAATGGGGCCGGGTGTGTGCGAGAGTGTGCGCAGAGCGCTGCTGAGAGTGTTGAACGTTAAGCACGACTTCTCGGTCTGCGCTGGGAAGTTGTTTTCTACGTGACAATTGAGGTGATGTGTGCAGCGATTGTGAGGGAGCGGGAGGGTGCGAGCCGTATGCACCCGTACGAGCGTGTGGATGTGATGAGAGAGCGAGTAAGCGACGAGAACGAATGTAGGGCAAGGGGAGGGGGTGGAAGAGCTAGAAAAGGAGACAGAGGGCATGGTGTCACCCAGTGCAGAAGAAGGGGGCATCCCATATTGTGTTGGTGAAGCGGCTGTTGACGCAGGGTGAAAAAGTGATCGTGGGGCCAAAAGGGACGGGTGCGAGGGGGTCACGCATATGCATGTAGCCCCCCGAGGTGTCAGCAGGCAAGAAGAAGATCAGGACTTTCGGCACGGCATCCGGATGAGCCTTGTGGCCCAAAAGACCAAGAACCACAGAACTTGAAACGAAATCCCAAAAGTAGTCCAGAGCAAAGCCTACAGAAGGTGTAAAAACAGATGTTAGTGGTGTGTAGTTCGGACGCATAGAAAGTAGACGTGCCTTAAAGTAGTATCCTTGGTTCTTTGTTCTTCGGCCTGTATCTGCTTGTCGGTTTGGTTGTAGTGCAGTCCTGATAGGTATTGGATCGTGATGATCAGCGCACCATTGCTTAAGATCCAAAAAATGACGAGACGTGTGCGGAACATCTGTTGCTGTCGTCCATAGTGGCTTTTCCTTGTGCTCTTCCATCACTAAAGGCGCAACTACGCAGCACCACCTCGCGAAAAGTGGCATCAATGTCTTTCTGTTCTTGTACCACCTCCTCCACCGTCCCATCCACCGCCATGGCCTTTTTCGTGTCCACGACGGCAGCACATCCGCCTTGTCTGCTCCCTTTGTGCCCCAACTCACATCGTGCAGGTTGCAAAAGGCGTAGACGTTGAGGATGTTGATCAGGCTTGGGGCAATGGCCATGTACTGAGGGAAGGAGGTGATCATGTGCCATGGGTCGAGATACATGAGTGAAGCAACGAGATAAACACCAATCGTAGCGATCAAACTGGCAATCAGCACCGTGGTGGATTGCGCATTGGCTATGATGACCAAAACGAGTGGGCACCATCGATCTGCTGCTTGAGATTTTGCAGCATATTGACCGTGAGCCAGAGCGAGACGACAATGAGGTACGTGCTCATAAAAGCAAACACAACGAAGGAAAGAATGTAGAGACGCGCCTCCGCTTTGGGACGGTTTCCGAGTGCGAGAACAAACTGAAGGATCAAGAAAAAAACATACACCCATTCGCACCCAAGGTTGAACCAGTGGAGCCCCGCGAGCACCGTTTCGCTCGACGAATGCAGAATGTTGTCCGGGAGAAAACCAATGATGATGGAGAAGGTGAGCCAGTAGTTGGCCAGTGCAAACCAAGTAATGAAAAGGACGACAATGTTGTAAATCGCTTGAATGTGAAGGAAAAGATGCGGATGAAGTTGTGGTGCGTTTGGTACACTTTCCGAAAATGGATTAAAGAGTAGACCGAGGCAGCAAAGGAACCGTTAAGCCAGCGACGGCGCTGGCTGATCAGCTCGGCGGCACCCTCCGGCACGTCTGTTTCACCTTTGGCTTTTTGACGTACCCCAGTGTCCAACGATTCCCCTGCTTGAAGACCAGCTCGAAACACAAGATCCGGTCTTCAGCCAAGAACATATTCTTGGTAAAAATATTCATCCCGTGCACGCCTTTCTTTCCCAACCGGTCGGCCAACGTATGGTCGCCATGGAAATATTGCTGCAAGGGACGATCTTGAATGGCGCGGTAGCGGTAGGCACTGAATGCACCGGGCAGGACGGAGACGTAACCAAAGACACTTTCAGGGTTTGTCCAGGATATTGCTCATCTTGTACTCAAAATTTTGGGCGGCAACAAGTGGGTTCAACAACTTCCGTCCGCCCTTGACCATCGCGTGAATCTCACCGCAACATCCTCCAAGATTAGGATTGTTGTACATGGCTTCCCACAGGTAATACAGACTTTTGGGGCTTGGCTTGGTCCCTGCATCTAACAGGATGCACATCTCTGGTTCAAGGTGGCGACCAAACGCATTGAAAAGCCAGCGGTGCGAGTTGATCTTTTTGGAATTCTTCTGCTTGAGACAGAGATCATCTGGACCGGAACAAGGTTCGCCTCGTCAGTGCCATGGGGTTGAACGAGAGAAGGTTTGGGATCGACAGAGAGTTGGGTGGTGTATTCGAAGATGTGCGCAACCGTTTCTTTCCCATCGACCTCCCGTTTCATCACCCCATCCTGGTACACGCCCACTGTCGACATCAAATCCAGCACCCCTTGTCGCACGGGTCAATTCCGTCAAAGATAAGTGAGACGACGATTCGCTGCCAGCCTGGCCGGCCTTCTTCGGCGGAACGGCGCGCCAGAACTTGGACGACTTGGACTTGCAAATGTCGCGAATGTTGAGCATCACGCCATGCAGGGTACGAGCGACCAAAATGCGGTCCTCATTGTAATATGTGATGGCGATCAACAGCTCCGTGTCGCGTCCGTACATATCGGAAGCGCGTAACGTCCAGCCCTTGTCCTTGGTAAAATCGTCCGGATCACACGTAGCCGCCGTGTAGCGCATGTGGGTAAACTCGGACGTCTTATTCCCTTGCGTCCAGTGGGCTCAAACGAGTTGAGAATCGCAGTGGGCACCTGGTGCTCGACAATCCAGTGTCCTTTGGTGAGCTTGACCCGGCGAGTCGTCCCCCGCCGGGGCAGGTTTTGCCGTTGTGCCCAGCCACCTGCGACTCTACCTCCGACGCACTGTCATCTGGGATCAGGTCGGTCGTACTAAGACCCGATCGTTAGTCATAAAGCGTCGTGCTGGACTCTGTGGAGTGGGGCATCGGTCCATCGCACAGGCTACAGCGGGGTAGTAATGAAGGGGAGACGTCAGTCAGTAACTAACCCAATAACTGAGGGGGTAATAGCGATCGGATGAAACATACCTGTACAACACTTGGCGCGGCGCTGGGGGATGGTAATACAGGGCCTTGATCGACTCCAACTCCTCCAACGGGGCATTTTTCTGATAGTGTATGCTGAGCATCGTGGTCATAGCCCTCGCCATAGCCCATCACGGACGAGGCACCGTGGTAGCCATACGGACGAGAGAGAGGCAACGCTGTGAGACGGATGAGGACTGCCATCTGGGCTGCGCCTGGGACTGCTGTACGGCGCGAACGACGGAGGGTGCTGCACTGCGGACGGTGCCGGCGGCGGCGGGAGACCGCGGCCACGGACAATGAAGAGACTTCCGCATGGGACTGGTAGTCCCCCCCCGGCGCGTAGTGCTGCAGGCGGCTCATGACCGGGAAGAAAAGTGGTGAAGAGGAGAGGGAGGAAGGCGGAGGTGGTGAAGATGAAGAAGATGGTGAAGAAGGTCCAAAAGTCGACCCAATGCTTACCACTCGTCGGTCATGATAATCGATAACCATAATAATCAGCCCTGGCCATAGCGCAGATTCCTGTGTGCCGTGTACGAATTACTATAACTAGGGGGATGATAGATGATGCATGATGGATGTTGGATGCATGGTGGCTGGGTTGGTCGCTAATGCAGCAGCGGAGCTGATCGGCCAGGGTTTTATCACAAGTGGAGCAGTGCGCGGCTGGCGTGGTGCCAGTGTGCGGCCTTTGGTTCTGCTCCGCCGGGGGGGGGCAGAGGGGGGCAGGCGCAGGCAGGCACACACTGGCTGCATGTAATCCTGTGGCGTCGGGCGGCGAGAGCGGGACAGTGCGTGGGGCGCCACACCTGTCTCCACTTCACATCCTCCGCGGCCGGCCGGCCGGCCAGGCCCGTCTTGGTCCTGTTGTGGCACCAGGTGGGTTAACCCTGCTCAACCCCAAGGCCGGGCAAATAGGCGGTCCTTGCCACACCCACTTGTGATGCATGGTGTGTGAGCAAGTGACGGCCATGGCGATCCTCAGGGTGCGGAAAGGACGGCGGCGCCAAGCCGTGGGTAGCTGAGCAAGTGGGAAGGGGTGCCGTGCATGCAAAAAACATCGAACAGATCCACCTCCCTAGGGCAATGGCCCCGATGAGGTAAAAGCAAAGAACGTCTACTCATCACCCAGTGTGGGCATTTTGCCCCTCCTCATCAGGCCTCCGAATTATCGCGTCGGCTCCCACAACGAAGACGCCATAACGAAGACCAAGTGGGAACTGGGCGTTGATTTTGCGTAATGAATGGGGTCTCCCAATAGATCATACCGATGCACATTTGCCTATGGATCGCTCCCCGGTCTATTGTCGCCGACACCATACAAATGCCTACCTGGATTCAGTTCATGAGTGTGCACACAACAGCACAAGTCGGGACTATCATTCTCAGGCTCTGATCCACAGGCGTGACATGTCACATAGCCGAGTCGCTCCCACACCCTTTTTGGTCTCTTCCATTTTGGGAGCACTACTACTTACCCCATTACTATTATAGCTTGTTATGGGCATAACAGGATACGATTCGTAGGAGTGAGAAACTCCCGTTTACGGACTATACATCTGTTTATCGAATCCCACCCCATGTTTCAGGTGACGGAGAATTTTTGGGTTCCCCTCTCTCGATTCCCTCTCTCGATTCCCAGCAAGGCCACACCGTGACCGTTAGAGAAGACACAAATGTAGTTCGTTGTTCCTGAGTCTGACATGCCATCGTCGAGCGCGTGACTAGGCGGTGGGCTTTTGAGGAGGTGGTGGTGGTGCATCAAGGTGCTGAGACGGGACTGTGAGCTGAAAAAGAACTTCCAGTGCAAGAATGAAAAGGAAGGGGGTATAGCACAGAGGATATAGCTGCCACGCTTAGTATACGATCACATACTCCTAAACCTTCCTATAGTATGGTGTACCATTCACTGCGGCACAATAGAACAGCACTGGAATTGCCTCCTCACCTAAAGGAGGCTTTCCTAAGCGATTATTGCTCGAGGCGCTCGGGGAAGATAGAATACTCTAACTCTTACATGTACACACACTACTGCATGAAGTCGTCAAGTCGGCTGTCGAGTAGATCGATCCTCTTTCATTTGAGTTCTTTAGAGTGCGGCCAGTGCCGACTCGATCGCCTGGCACACTTCCCGCACTTCACCAATGGTGTTGTAGTGCACAAACGACACCCGCACCACCCCGTCCGCCTCGGCAATCGACAGTGGCGGTGCGACCAGCAGCGCGTAAGCGTACATGTGCCCTTGCTGCAGCCCCATCCGCTTGCCCACCTGCTCAATCAACACTTGCTGCAAACCGCTGGCTCTTGTCCCCCGCCGCCCGCCCAGTCGCGTCGACAATCACAAAGCCCACCGTGGGGCACGCACATTCGGATCCGCCGACTCAGTCCCCACCACCCGCACCCCCTTGGCCCGCATCTTTTCCGATGTAAGGAAGCCCATCAGTTCACTCAGAAGGCCCCGCTCTTGCTCCTTGATCGCGTCATACGACTCGTTCATCTGGTTTTGCAGTGTCATCAGCTTCTTGGCCCCTTCCCCCGTGGACGTCGATCCATTGGCACTCGCGTATCCAGCCCCACCCGCGTCAGGATAGAGCGAAGCATAGTCCACTCGCTTCGGCGCTGCCGTCTTGCCAGACTGGCCAATCCATAGGAGGTAGTTTACAATGTCCCTAGCAGAGCACGCAGCACAAAGGCATTCGGCGTCGTCAGTGTCTCGTTTGTACAGCACCAGCACAACCCTAAGAGTAAATCAAAAAGGAAACATACCTGATGGATGCGACCAACTCATATTGTTGGCTCGAAGGCTGGAAGGAATACATGCTTTCGAGCGAATGAAAAGTGGTGGTTGTTCTTGGTGAGAAGGGCAGAGGAGGTACGAATCTTTCCATACACCCAGCGCGTCCTTCTCATCCGCATCGGCCGGGCCCATCACCACCCCACGCACCCGAGGCGATAGGTACATGCTCGCCGTATGGGGGCCATACACCTTGTACCAGGACCAGGTCACCATGTCCACGCCCCATTCCCGCGGAGTCACTCGCTTGTGTGGGGCAAACGCTACGGCATCCACCATGGTGTAAGCCTGGGGCGCCTTGCGCTTGACGGCCTGCGCAGCCGCTTTGATGGGCGTCAAGTTACCCAGCACATTCGAGCAGGCGGTGAAGGCAACGAGACGAGTCCGCGGGCCTAGCAGAGGCTCGAGCGATGCCACATTGAGCTCGACTGCATACGGGTTGCGCTCAGCTTCGTTGGGGATAGGCGTGATGGCCATTCCTTGATCACCAGCTTTTGCCGCTCTGCCAAGCGAAGCCACGCACCCCGGTTCGCCTCGTGGTCCGCTTGGGACAATGATTTCATCGCCTCGTTCCACGTGGGCTCAGGGCCTTGGTACAGCCCGCGCCGTTGTCGGATGATCGTACCCTCAATCATCCGTGACAGGTTCTCCACCATCTGCGTCGAGGATGCTGCAGTCATTATGCAGTTGGGCGATTCGGCATCGGCGTACACAGCTGCTGCCGCAGTGCCATCCTGGATCGATGCGATGGCCTGTTGCGCCAAGGGGTAGGCGCGAGCTGGATGCTCGTCTCCAGCAGGTAGTCCCGCACCCCGTCGGCGACCGAGCCTAGCACTTGCGACCCACCTGCGTTCTCGCAAAACACAAAGTTGGGGTTCGCTTGGATCGCAGGGAACTGCGCACGCACCGCGTCGATGTCGAGAGGCATCCTGGTAAGCGGAGCAGGGCACGAGGGGGATGGGGGTTAGGGGGGATGGAAAAGGAGCAGACCCACAAGCCAACACCCGACGCTTTAACCTGCCGCGTCCATCCGCCCAGCAAGCACGGTCTCTTCTCGCTTCATTTGGTCCATGCCCCGCTCCTGCCAGGGCGCCAGTGTGGAGACTGCGGTGATTTTCTAGTGATAAATAACCACAGTGGCCCGTGCCCCGGCCGCGCTCCGCCGGCTTTTTACGAGTGGCCACAATCATAGCACGGCCCCCAGCCACCTCACCGGTACGCTTACCCGCTGTTCTCCCTGGCACCTTCTATCGATCTGCCGCAGCCACTCCCTATATCCCGCAGCCACTAGTCGCTAGCCAGCGCCGAGCTCAGCGCGCACAGGTCGGGTACACGGCACACTGCCCCTCCCAGGGGAGCAGCCGCGGGGCCCGGAGAGTCCCGATGAACATGTACATTGAATGAGATGAGGCGATACCAAAGCGATGCGTTCCAAGGGCAGATGGCCAAGGCAAGATGTGTTCTACTTGTCGTTACTCTTGCTTTTTTTCCAGGAGCGTTTCGAGCGTCTCGTACTGCTCTGGCGTAAAGGCAAACGGCTGTTTCGCGCGCATCTCCAGGACAGCCAGTCGCGTCGTCTGCAACACCCAGGCCGGCCAGGAGTAGTAGCGCCAGCGGGACCAGGCCCAGAGCGGCGAGACGTACTTGCGCTCGGTCGCGACAAAGTCCTTCCGCAAATCTTCGCGCAGACGATGAAAGGTGGCCGTGTTGTCCGTCAACGGCATCCACTCCCCACCGTGACGCCTCGACCATTTCATCGGGCAAGTTGACCGTCCAGGCGGTCACTGTCTTCCCGGCTGCCTTGGCGTCACGCAAAAACGCCTGCCCCTCCGCTGGAAGAAGGGAGGCAAACTGCATACTGAAACCGCTCACGTACGGCCAAAAGTACTGCCGCGCAACGGAGGGGCTGCCGCCAATGTGCATGCGCGTCAGCTCGGGAACGTGTTGCACGGCATAAGGGATAAACTTGGGATGCCACAGCCAAGCAGGATACGTGGGGCCAAATCAGTCTCCCAGTTGGGGTACTTGCGTACCAGCTCGCCCATCAGCGGGAACAGGCGTGCCGGATCGTTTTCCGGCTTAATGTCAATGTTTGCTTTGACGTGGCGGCAGTTAGGACGCATCATCAGGTCGCATAGTTGCTCAACCGAGGGATTTGCTGCACAGGCGTTTTGGTTGTCCGGACCAGCTCCACCCCGCCGTACCAGTTTTGGTCCTGAATCAAGCCATGCCCATCGGTGGTGCGTTCGAGCGAAGGATCGTGGAACATGACAATGACGTTGTCCTGGGTGATGTGCACATCTGTGGGTACCGTGTTAGTTCGGGAGCTCCCACGTGAGAGGGAGACAAATCAGAAAAAGACACACCCGTCTCAATGCCCTCGGAACCGTCTTCAACCGCACGTTCAAACGAGGCCATCGTATTCTCCGGAACACGCCCGAGGCGCCACGGTGTCCCCAACACTCGGGCAAGGGAGGCGGGGCGCCCGCATCGAGGAAGGGTTGGACAAAGTTGCGTGCGGCGTGGATGGACTGTAGGGTGGAGAATGCGATACAGCAGAGAGCTTGGACGGCGCAGGCTCCGACTGGGACGAGGCGCTAACGCTGCCGGCGGCACGGCTCGGCGAGGGGCTGAGCGGTTGCTTGTCCGGGAGCCCCCGGGTTGCATTCGTCAATGCTCCCAACAAACGCGTGTATCCGTCCATACCGCGCATGTAAGCCGAGCGCAGCAGGCTCGTCGCTTGGGCGGGAGGTGGGTGAGGGGCGGGGGCGGTTACCGTGGACGCGGGCGGGGAGCTCGGGGCGGGAGAGATACATCGGCGGCGCAGGAGCGGAGATCGACACCGTGGGCGGTTGCGTAGGAGCGCTGGAGCGAGGAGGTAAGGGCCAAGAGGGCGGCGGCCATGGGGTAGATGACGAGGTTGTACACCTGGGCAAGTACAGGGCCACCCAGCCGGCCCAGATGGACACGGCGACTTGGACGCGGCGGGCCTTGTAGGTTGGTTCAGGCACGCCGACGACGGGGGGAGCGGATGGCGGCATGGCGAGGGCGCGGAGGGGGTGGTGGGGGAAGGGGGGGAGACGAGGGGAAGAGGGAGACGAGGGGGGAGGGATACGAGGGGACGAGGGGAGCGCGGATGGGCGGATGATTCGCGGGAGGCGGGGCAGGGCGTGGGCGGGCGGCAAGGGAGGCGTGGGGCGAGGGAGGGCGGAGGGTGGGCGGCGCGGACTTGCGCCATGCGAGCGCCCGAGCGTTCCGCGCGGCAGCAGGCGGCAGCCGCAGCACGCAACCCATGCTCGGCGGAAGGCGGTGTGGGGATGTGGGATGGCGGGTGTGGGTTGCACGTATGCGCACTCGGCTGCCGGCACGTGCGCTGTTCCTGCATCGCCTGCCTTTTTTTTGGGCCGCGCGCTGCTCTTGCGCCGGCCCAGTCCCACGCTCGTCCGCCGCACCGCAGCGCCACGCGGGACAGCCGCTGGGCGAGCACCAGTCGGCCCGATGCGGCCTGCCCGCTGCCTCGGGCTGCCCGTGTTGCGCGCGACAGGGTGCGCCGGCACCCGGCCAGCCTCGTCTTCTTCCCCAGCGCCGCCCGCCGCCCCCGCACGGTGCAGTGCCAAGTTTCAGCTTGCCAGAAGCTTCAAGTTTCAGGCGTCATATCAAACTTGCAGCTTCAAGCTTGACGCGCGTCACGCGTGACGCACCCTGCTTCCGCCGTACGTTGGCCCCAGCGCTCAGCCGCCTCAGCCTCAGCACTCAAACTCTAAGCCCTCTCAGCCTGTCAGCTTCTCTTTCTCTCTCCTTCTCCTCCTCGACATCGCCGGTGCGCCCAAGCTTACCCAAGCACCTGCCTGCGGTTGCCACAGGAGATCTGGGACTGGCGTGTTGTCCCCCCTCTTTTGATGGTGGCTCCCCCGGTCTGTGGCACCGCATCCGACCCTGTGTCGGGATACTTTTCCCATCTTCCTACTTACTCTGTCGTCCTATGCTCTCTTTCCCCCCCCGGTTCCCCGCCCCGGTTGATTTTCTTTTTCCCACGTGGGCTTAGCCAGAATACCTAACAAGAGCACTGGCATGTGACACTTTTCCAGTTGAAATCTCTTCCCAGCTTGAATACAAAGCCCCCCGCGCGACGCGAACTAACCATCCGAACGCAACACTCTTTTGTGTCCAATACGGCGGGGGGGCGAGTTAATGTCCGTCGGGGAAGGGAAAGCAGAGGCCAAACAGGAGCAGGGAGAGGCGTAGCAGTCGCTTGAGGGTAGGAAGCAAAACCGATGCCTGTCGCAGGACATGTGGAAAAGCTGGGCCAAAAAGCGGACCGAAGGGAGAGGGGGCTCCACGCACGAGGCAGAGAGAATGACGGAAACGGGGCCATGACGGCAGATCAGCCTGCTGAAGGAGGAGGGGAATGGAGAATGTGGGCATCAATCGGACTAGCATTGACTGGGTCGGACAGATCCACGGATGCATGGATGTCGACGAGTCGTGGGTATTCATAACAGCGGCGGGAAGAGGCAGCCATTGCTGGGCTTGGCAGCCAGGGCGTCAGTTCACTCTAGTAAAGCTTGCAACGCTCTTCGGGCGACGCACGCCTGCTCCATCACTCGGACTAACCACTGCGAGCAACAATCGCCAGCGCCGTGGCCCACTGGAAGCACTACTCGCAGCGTGTCTTCCGCCACCGCCAGCTTCCCGCCTATTTCAGCCCATGGAGACCCGCAAGACAGCCTGCTACGCGTCCTCAACTTGTTCACCTGGAGCTTGGGCTTGGACCAGGGGAAAAAAACAGTGCGGTAGGGTGTGGTTTCTGATGCATTACACGCCGACAGGTGCTTCGGAGATGAACGTACCAAACATACCCCATCCCCTCTGGCCAGCCGGTCTGTTGCGTGCTATGTGAAACGCCAGTAGCTTGGTTTGGCAGCACAGGTATGAACACGTACGGGCATCACCCCCATCATGTTACGGCACCCCCTGGGTGGGCTGCCTTCAGGTTGATTTGTATTTCACCACGCAGTGTCGACCTCGCTAACCCAGCCGCGCGCTCGATGCTAGTTCGGGTGTTGAAGAACAAGGATGGGGTGCAAGAAGCGGACGCAAGGAGTGTGCGCCCCGTGACGCATCCGCCTTGGTGCGCAGCGAGAGGAAGGCACGAGGGCCGCAGCGGTCCGCAAGTGATGGCTGGTGGCGAAGAAGCAAAAGCCGCACAGACGCGACGAGATCAAATCGGACGCGGTGCCAGGCTTATAGGCGGCTGGCCGCAGCCATCCGGATGAATATATGAATTGCGACTGCTTCGGCGCGTCAAGCCAGGCGGTTACCCGTCAGCCCCAACGGGGACCCTCAGCCGGTTGGCCAAGCCCACTCCGCCGCCATGAGCCACGCGCGGATGCGACGGACAGCCGCTGTTCGGGGCGGCGTGGCGGGGGCGGTCGACTGGCGGTTGTTCGTGGGGCTGCTGGGTTTGCGTGCGCCGCCGCCTTCTTGCGCGGTTGGCGAAGCCGCGGGCGAGTGCGAAGCATGCCTTGCCTTTGCCAATGCTGCTGCCTATGGCCAAAGCACGCAGTGGAGGTACTCTCTCCTTGAACGCCCTGCACGACTGCTTAGGGACGCTGATGTGACAACGGCTGCACGAATGTGGGCGCTCCAACTGCGTCTGGCCAATCCGAAATGTCAGCCACTTGGGCCACCGCAGAAGGATATGAACCACGTCCAGGTATCCACACCAACAAAGGTGGCGCTGGGCCCATCGTGGGGTCGGTAAGCACAACGAGAAGCGGGCACCGCGGCCAAGCATATCCCGGAGGACAATCAGTAGCGGCACAGCTCTTCATCCTGTTTGCCTCCACGCCCCCATATCTGATCAACATTCCTCGGCTCGGGCGAGGCAATCTGCAGGCGCAGCCCCTACTTCATGCATCACATTGCGGCAGAAGCTGGTAATGACTCGATCCATGCCTTTATCTTGCACCTCAAGTTCTTGCAGCGCCTGTCCGTTGTTTTCATCTGCAGCGCCCCCCCGGTCAACGTTGGTACGGCCCTGGCAAACCTGCCCCGGCACCATCCGAGGTTGTCGTTGCCTGGCGGGGTGGTTAATCTGGTGCGGGGAATGCCTCTGCACATAGCGGGGTGACCATTTGCTCATTCCATCGGCTATTCTCCACGTCTAGCGTATTCGGATCTGTCTAGTGCACTGGTTAGTACAGTACAGTACAGCAAGGCTCGGGTGGCTTTGTACCTGATGAACAGATTGTGGGTACATCGTGCATGACAGTGTGAAAAAGGATTTGTACGTCTGGCACTTCGGCGTGGTGGCAAGGCGGCAAGGCAGGTGGGGGCGAGAGAGGCGTGTCGGATGTGAACATTCAACAGAAGCGGACCGACAATATACCACATCGCGTCCAGGTGTGCCTTGATCACAGCGTCGATTCCATCTTGGCCACGGCACCACCCTGGGGGACAGGAGCGATGTGAGCCAGTCTCATCAGGGGTACGAGCTCCCTACTGCAATGGAAGGCATCATATCCAATCGCACCTTACCAGTAGCTGTGGATGGAACCAACCGGAATGCCACCACTGTGGCGCCCGAACGCCTAAGCCACCCATACGGGCTGGCAAGGAGAAAAGAACCGTGTGCCACTTCTGACCGTCCTCCTAGCTCGGATCCGCCCCCCCGATTGTCGTCACCTCGCACCAGCGATCTGGTGGAGCTGGTCCGCCAGGTCGTCCGTCTGCATCGAGCGGAGCAGGTGCCGCAGGTTCTGTTGCAGAGCCACGCGCAACAAGAGCAAGGGGTCCTGCAGCGACATCCCGTGCAAGGAGGGGTAAAGCGCCGCCTGAGGCTCCACCTTTGCCTGCAGAAAAGCGAGCCGAGCTTCTCTGGGACCCACGCACGAGCCGAGGAAGGTGCCGCCCTCCAGACGCAACTTCTGCGTCGAGATAGTCTTCGTGTTGCTCAGGTTGAGTTGCAGCCCCGTCTTGCTCTGCGCCACGACACGCGAGACCAGCTGCAACGCATTGACATTGCGCGACAATACATAAGTGTCATCCAAATAGGACACCACCAACCCATCGTCGCCCAACGTGCGCTGCGCCTGCTCGAGCAGCCCGGATGCCGGAAGAGAAGGGCCCAAAGGGGTCGCCCTGCCTCACTCCCTGCTGGCTCAGGAGGGTTCCAAAGCCGCCTGCACCACCCAACACCAACTGGGTGTGCTTCCCATCAGCCCAACGAAAGAAAGGAAGGAGCTCGGGCGAATAGTCACTCACCGCCTGGGCCACCGCTGCCCGGTCGATCGAGTTGAACGCATTCTTAAAGTCCAACGACAGCACATAGTTGAACTTGGCCCAAGCCGGGTCCTTCTCTTCCCCACTAACCAACGATCCATAAGCCGCACAATCGGCTCCACCCCGCCCTTGGACTTGACGCCCAACTGCGTGTGGAGCAGAGGAGTAACCACATCCCAATAAAGAAGAAGTGCCTTGGCCATTACGCGGTAAAGTTCACCACAGGCGATCGGTCTCACTCCACCGTCAGGCTTCGCAAGTGCCGTCAACCTACTGGTGCACAACAGCTGAGCACCCGGGCACGTCCCATGAAACATGGCACCGCCTTGGCTTGAGAGCCGCTCTAAAGTCATCGCGCTTTAAAGCCAACTATAGAAGAAACCGACCATCCGCCCACGCCTCCGCCCACGTCCCGGGAGAAGCTGCTTGCCGCGCGATAGATGTCCTTATCATCCAACTCCAAAACCATTGGGGGGGTGGCTCACCGGCGTTCGCCGCTGCGGTGTCGCCTGTTTAACCAGGCGGGTCCCGCTCCGACATTTGCCGAACCACCAAACCAGCCAGCGGGTTCTTCGGGCCTGCAGGATGCTTCGCACCCAGGGCCTCAACCGTTTCCGGCCCAAACCCCACCGCCGCATCCTGGGGACGCAGCGTACGCGCCGCACGCCCCAGCATTCCCTCTTTGACCTAGCGGTGTGCATGGGTCAAATCATCGGAACGCTGGCGCTCTGCAGAGCCCGTCTCCATAGTTGGCGGTCAAGCCACCTCCGGATACGCCTTCAGGGTGGCACAACGTCGGCCGAAGAGCCCCCCCCGCAAATCCGCCTTCGACAGGGCAAACAGGTTGAACACGGCGTAATCATCGGGATGATCCAAATACGCTCTTCCCAATCGACCGGCCGCCTCCTTGAACTGACGCCGCACCATTGTGCTGCCCGGCGGCGAGAGCACAGCGCACTCCACAATGGATCCGAATCGGGACTGCGGAACTGCCGGGTGGTCCGCTTCGGCTGCCAGACTGGGCTGAGCACCGACTGCATGGCGTAGCCCGTGCGCGCCTGAGCTGTTGGTGTTACGCTAGTTCCCACCGGCATAGTTCACGCGTATCACGGAAGGGGGCACATGATTCGCCACGACCTCCAGACGGCGGGCAAGGCGGAGGATAAGGTGGCGGTGGAAATGCGGAGAAGGAATAAGTTGCCATTGCCCGCCCCATCTCCATTCAAGAGCGCCTTGGACACATTCGTAGCCAAAGTAGCGCACGCAGTCCAGAACGTTCTGCGAATACACATCTTCTAGTCTTGCATTCTTGTACAGCCAAAGTACCATAGTCCGACTCCTAGGCTGTGGTTTTGCAACGTGGTCGGCAGGGAAATCAAGCAAAGCACCTTGATCCATGTCTTACAGGGGTGGCGCGTTTGGATGCAGTGATCCTTATACCTTAGCTTGCACAGCGGATGTGTAACCACAGGTGGAGTCACCCGCAGCGAAGACCAAGGGAACAGAGCTACGCACTCGTTGCACAAGGATTGTACGCTGGTGCTTTTTTTTGGCCTCTATGTCGAACAAGGTGTTCATCTCCTTACACAGCGCGTGTGCCTCAGGACGGCGGCGAGCGGATGGCAAATACGACGTAAAATAGGCGCCGCGCGTCTTGTCTCGAAGGTCGAAGGGGTTAGGCCGTTGGATATGGATGGGCTCTTTGGAGCACCTGCGTTTGCCATCGCGATCTCAGTGCGGGTGATAGTGGCGTAGCAGCGCCCGACTCGCTGAGTGTTGTTGAATGGCTCGGGCTCTACCATAGTGGCCAGAATGTCCCGCAACCCAGTCATGACCCCGTGGCCAGGAAATGTGGACGCTGGATTTGAGGGCACCACCGACCTCCAGCTGGGATCGAGCGCTTCTGCTTTCTCGATCAGCCAGGAGCCGAGCGATGTAGTCACAGGAGGCAGCAGCTTCGTATCCTGGCAGGCGAGCAAAACCGTCGTCGTTTCCTTGTGCCATGACGAGGGGCGGGCTCGAATGCCTCTCGTTGGCTGCCGATCACCCACCTGGTGCACCCATACGTTCGCCTCGCTGCCCAAGTCGATGCGTTGGCCTGTGGAGCAAAGCCAAGAGGAGAGCAAGACTGATCTGCCCAAAGCGACGGACATCGGGATGCCAACTTGGTCCTACCATTGACCGACCACATTGCCCCGATTGTCGCCCCGGATGACTTGCCTGGTGCCGTTGCTGCTCACCTACCCAGGGGAGTTTGGCCTGTGCCAGATACGTTTCTCTCGTCTCGAGCGAAACAGATGGCGGAGGGGTTGCTGCAAGCACGAACCGCAAAATGAACAACCAGTGGGGCAACTGGGGGATTTCAGGCAGGGGTAGCGAGTGGTTTGACCCATTGTTGACTCGCAAGAGCATCAGTCAGGTGATACAATCCCCAATGCAGAAGTCCAGGCTCTTGGCACGTTGCGTTTGCACACCTTGCACATTGTGTTTTTAAGTCGAGCCACGTTACGCATTGGAACCTTTTCTTGTTCACTCGGGCCCTTCGCCTCGATCGCCTTCTGTAACGAATGTCTAGCCGACGCACAATTTGCCGCACTATCCCTTGGACTTGGTTCCCATTTGGGATTAGAGGGGAGAGGGTACTCGAATATGCAGGATATTGGAGCCAAGACGAGACGGAGCTTGGAGGCATACGACTTGGCGCTTCAATAGGAACCATTAACATCTCCCACATATAAATGAAAAGCGGGCACTGGTTTGATCCATGTGGTTGCACTAGTGCTCGGACACTCTTGATGATCCATCTCCGTCTGCATACCTGTACGTTCCGGCCTGCACAAGCGCGTCGGTCAGTACATCATACCAGAGAAGTGTGAGTGGGGGTCGTCGTCGTACATGTACAACAGTAGAGAGAATCATGGCCCTGGTATTGAGTAGGGTCGTGCGGATAATTGTTTTCGTCTTTAGTATGAATGACGTTGATGGTCGGCGGCAGTAAGGTTGTGATGAGGAATGCGTTCGCTGTGCGGAACGGCTTGTGCGTCGTGGAGGTCATTGCGGCCAGCACCGGGAGTGAGTTGGGGAAGAGCTTGGGGCTGCTGCTGGGACCAGGCCGAGAGTTCGACCCATTTTCGATCAGTTTTGGGCGGGGATCAATGCGGGTTCCATATTAAGGAACACCCAGTCATACTGGGTCAGGACCTGGCCGGTCTGTGCGGGCAGCGGAGGCGTGGGGGGCGCGACTTCGGGAGGGGAGAACAAAGGGAGACGCAATGGGGTCACAGCCCTGCTGCGAGTTCCGAGCAAAAGAGGCGAGGTGGAGGATTCATTTTGGCACAGCTTGGGTTGGGTGGTGGTCGCCAGTCCACCTGACCAACAAGCGTGTCGAGCCAGGCAGTCACATCCATGATCAGTACCCAATCGAGAGTGAGGCTCATCGACACTATCCAATCCCGTCTCCATCCTCTTCAGGGATCCAACAAGGGTAATGAAGAGCAGCCACCCCCCCCGGACCTGCTCTACGCACCCGCCCCTCAACACAGCAGCATCGAGCAGGATCTGATCTTCGCCAGCCGTAGAGGCCTTCCCTGCTGGCACATCCGCAGGAGCGGGAACCGTGCCTTTGCCAATATTCCCTGCATTGGCGCCTTGCGCAACTGGCTGGGGGGACGTGGGCGCGACGAGTTAAGGCCCGCTTATGTGCGCACACATTGCTTCTGGTGCTCCGTCCAGCTAAGGTGAAACGTCAGCAACTTGGGTTCCAGCAGAAGGAAATGGACACGTACAGGCATCACCACCATCAAAGGTATGGCATCCCATGGGTGGGTCATCTCCAGGTTAATTTGCATTCCACCGCTGCGCATCGTGTCGAGCTCGGTAACGCAACCGCCTTCTCGCAGCCAGTTCGGGTACTGCATCGACAAGGATGGACAGCAAAAAGCGGTGCCCAGGGGCGTGCCCCCCCGTGAGCACGCATCCGGCTTGGCGGGTAGCGCAAGGATGAAGGAAGCAAGGACACGAGGCATAGCAGATTCCCAGCGTGTTGGTCGTGGAGAGGCAAACCGGTCCCAAACGCAGCCAGGCCAGAATTGGCGCGGGGCCAGGCTTGGGCGGTGTGGCGGCGGCCAATGTGGAGGAACTTCTGCGCGCCAAGCGAGCGGCAAACGCACGTTAAACGTTAACCCCGCGGCGGGAGCAGCCCTTTCTCGCGCGTCCCGCGCAGAGGCGGCCGATTGCGGCCGATTGCGGGGCTGCTTGGCTTGCGTCCGCCGCCGCCTTTTGTGGTTGCGGCCACGAATATCACAACCCAGCCCCCCTTCCCCTGTCATGAGCAGCAGCTCTGTGGACTTGCACTGCAGCAGGGAGCGCTTCCCACGCGCAAGGCACCCGCCGTGTTGGCCAGGCACAGGTCGCTTCCACGCAGGCCTGGTGCACAGCTGCTGAAGCAGGCGCGTGGAGCGCGTCGGACACTGGTTGCGCACGTCCCTTGCTGCGCAAAGCCCAACCCGCGCCTTCCGTACAACGAGGGGAGAGCAGTGCGCGCACTTGCCTTGCGAGGGCGGCGTCAAGCGGAGCAGTGCTTGCACTTTCACCGCGTCCGCGTCGCATGCGGTGGATAAGAGGCATTGATGCAACCAGTTTCCTTGGGCTAGTACGTTCGTCCCAATTACTGCTGGTACTGTGTTCGGTCTGCGTGGGTTGTCAGTATTTCGCACCACAAGAGAGTACAAGAGAGCAGGGGCAACGTACCATCACCACAATGTGAGCCAGCAAGCTTGGTCGAAACGAATGTGCACATCAAGTGTTGCAGATAAACCGCCCATATCGGCAGCAGCTATCCTATCGTTGGTAACTGCGGAGACATCGCACCACATTTGTAGGGCATGGACAACGTTTACAGCCTGCACGCAAACAGTACCAGGGGCTCATGAAGCTGCGCGCTGCACTGGAAGAATAGCGGAACCAGTCCCCAACATTGCAGTCGCCACGCGGCCGTTTGGTGGCGAATGATGTTCCTTGGGCGCTGGGGTTCAGAGGCGTCTGTGGCGGGATCGCTGCGATATATGTCGGGCAGTCGCAATGAATAGATGGACATGTTTGGGTCTCCCGGGATGCAATGCCAGCAACGAGTTCCCCAAGATGATGTGCCTTAGATGTGCACGTAACGCACGAGCAAGCACGAGCAAGACAGCTTAGATCGACTCGGGACAAAAATAGTCAGGAGGCCATTAAGCCAGACCAGGTTGACGGGATGGCATACCCACCGCCTTGCTTCTTTTGGTTAGGACCTGCGGTACACATGCGCTCGCGGGAACAGTGATTGTTGCGGGACAGATAGAACGAGACAATTCGAGCGACTAACTGGACCGCCGCTCCAACGACGACTGCCGCGATGACAGCCGCTGTCTTTGCATGCACAAGGGCATGACGCAGGGGCCGTACCAGGAGCTCGCCGTGTGGGTACCCGGCCCAGCAGCACCGGGGGGCCGAAGACAGGGGGAGGGGGAACGAGGAAATGTAAATGATAAGGGAGTGGCGAATGATCAGGGAGTGGCAGACAGAAGATGCGAGGCTGAGAATTCACTCCGACACGGCTTGGGTTTGGGGGTGGTCGACAGCCCACCCGAACGGCAAGCGCGGCGGACCAAGCGTCGCATCAATCCTCAATATCCAATCGAGAGTGAGGCTCATTGACGCTAACCACACCATCTGCATCCTCTTCAGGGGTTCGAGATGCGGCGCCCATCATCCCCCTAAATGGTCATGACAGGCCGGGTCTCGAGCTCGGTGAAGCGATAGAACTGCGGCTGGGCAGGCCTGCTCGGTCAGCAAACGCGTTCTCTGGGAGCAGGCAAGCCTGTCGCCGCCGACCCCCATCTTCTTTCGTAGTGCTGTGGCTGTGCGAAAGGCAACGCACTGCGGCCGCTCGTCCCCCGCACCCGTTCTCCACGTCTGTACCGGCCCCGCATAACAAAACAGCAGCGAACAGCACTTGCTCCTCGATAGCAACTTGGGGCCTTCCTTGTCGGCGGAACCGCGGGGAGTGCGAATCCGGACTGCTTGGCTTGTGGTGCAGCGCCGATAACCAAACAGGGCAGTGCCGTGTCGGCGTGCGTCTCAATTCGCACTTTGAACGACTGTGGGGCGTTGACGTGACGAGTTGAAGGGCTGCATGATGCGTCCGGCCCGATTGCCTCCGATGCTGCGCTTGGCTAATGATAGATGTCAGCAACTTGGGCTACAAGAAGCACAAGGACCACGTACAAGCATCGACATCCACACCAAGAAATTGGCGCGCTGGGCCCATCCTGGATCGGTAATCCCTGAGAGAAGTGTGCATCGCGACCAAACACATCATGAGGGACGATCAGTAGGACCAATTCTTTTCATCCTGTTGGTCTCATACCACCAGGCCGCCCCCCATTCCTCAGGCGTGAGCGAAACCATCTCCGGATGCGCGTCTCCTTCTTCATCGACACAACGACGCGGTATAAGCTGGCAATGGTTTGGTTCGCGTCTTTATAATGAACCTCAAGCTCTCTTGCAAAGCGTGCCCATTGTGTTCATTGGGGACGATCCCAGGCCAGGCGGACGGCGGGACCTGGCAACCCCCCCGCCACCATCCGAGGTTGCCGCTGCCCGTCGTGACGTTTAATTTGGTGCGAAGGGACGCCTCTGCAGATGGCGGACTGACCACTTACTTGTTTCCATCGGCTATTCGGCTCCGGCAGGCATATTTGTACCTGTTTAGTGAGCTGGTCAGTACATCGCCGCAGAGCAAGACATGGGTGCTTTCGTACCAGAGTAACACATAGTCGGTAGAGCGGTATCAACGCCTCGCAAGACAGCGTAAAAAGGATTCGCATGTCTAGCAATTCGGCGTGGCCGTAAGGCCGAAAGGAAGGCGGCGGCGCGACAGGCTTTTGCGGATGTAAACGCAACAGAAGCAGAAGAACTAGATGCCACACCGCGTCACAGTGTACCTTGATGGAAGCGTAACCCCGTCTTGGTCGCAACACCGCCATGGGGGACATGAACGATACGAGCCCAGCCTCGTTCGTCGATGGAGGAAGCAGCGGTACGTGCAGCCTCACAGCAATGGAGGGCCCGATATCCAATCCCACCTTACCAGCGCAACTGCTAGCAAAAGGGAATGTTGTCATTGCTGGCACCCGCGTTGCAAAGGTAAAGCTCATACCCATGCCAGGAATACTCCAAAGGTTGATGTGGCAAAAACTTGTTGCTTCACCCCACTCCGACGAGCCCAAACGCACGCACAACTGTTCAGAGGTAATGGGTCCACTTCTCCTGGGCACGATAGTTGCCCTCGAGCCGGTTTGTGGAAAATGGTTACTCATGGGAACCCAAGCACGGCCGATTTGGGGGGACAACTAAAATCGATACAAGCGGGCTGTCGGCGCTCCATCGAGGAGTGAGGTTGGCGCGCTGCCGTTGGGCAATGTGGCAAGCAACGCAAATGGGAGGGCGGCAAATACCAGCAAATGAATCATCCGCGAGTGGTGTTGCGTTTGGTTGGGGCGCTGCTGGCTCTGAGAGATGTGCATGATGCATGTTGCTGCCCAGCAAAGGGAAGAGGGCGATCCATACTGCCGCCCTCGTTGCCACCACACGCACAGTCCAGTTGTCAGGACCCCATGGATGGGCCATCTTCAGGTTGATTTGCATTCCGCCACGCACGATGTCGACCGCGCTTGGAACAGAAGCGGCCGATTCGGGAAGACACGATTCACGTTTGCAGGCAAGGCCCGATTCGTCGTACCCACGACTCTAGGTGGGCGGGTGAAGGAACAGCGTGTCCTGCTCGGCATGCTGCTGCAGACCATCGCCTAGGCCTGGGACGCGTCTAGGCCTGCGTCCCAGCCGCGCCCTCGTATCGAGCGCTGCATGGACAAGGATGAGCAGCAAGAAGCGGGGCCCCGCCCCCATGAGCACGCATCCGCCTTGGTGCACAGCGAGAGGAGAAAAAGCTAGGACACGAGCTGCAGCGGCGGCCCCACAGTGCTGGTTGGCGCAGAAGCAAAAGCCGCGCAGACGCGACGAGATTAAATTCGGCGCGGAGCTAGGGTTGTAGGTGGTGGCCGCAGCCGATGTAGATGAATTGCAACTGCGTGGGCGCGCCAACCGACGCGGCGGCCGCAACGCGACGACGCAACGCTCGCCGCGAAACCGAGCGGCCCAGCGCTGTGCCGAGGGGGACACCTGCACCCATATCGGCACCACACTCCCGCGACTGGACCCTCGCCGCGCGTGGCTTCCCGACCCACGTACCCCCTCCTTGGCTGGCCCGTCCTTACCGGCCGGACCTGGCCACGAACCAACCCACACTGCCGATTCTTGGGGACAGCAGTAGGCGTTTGCCACGCTCGGCAGCACAGCGCACCAAGCAAGCGGCGCCTTGTCTACCGACCCGCCAATCCGGAACGCAGCGTACCTAGTGCGCCTTTTGGTCGCGCATCCTGCTTCCCCTCGCGTCTCGTCTCCCCCTCTCGCCTTCACCGCCGTCGTCCCCGTTGTCCCCGTCGCCGCAGCCATTTGGCTACCCCCTTCCTTGGCCGTTGTCCCGCCCAGCACCATGCTCTGCAGCTGCTTCGCGTCGAGGCCATGTCCATGGCGTTGCCCTGCGAGCTGCTCCTCGGACTCCGCGAGGGCGCCGAGCGCGGAGGTGGTCGCTTGTTTGTTGTTCGTCGGGGTGCTCGCTGTGTGTCGCCTAACATCTCTCGTTGCGGCCAAGAAAAACTACCAACCTAGTCTCTCTCCCTTTCGCACAAGCAGCAGTCGCTCCAGACCCGCACTGCAGACGGAATCGCTGCAGACGGCGTTAAAGGCGTCCGCTGTGTTGCCCAGAAGCAGCTGGCTATCCCGTAGGGCGGCGCCCGGCCGCTAAAAGACCCGGATGCAGGTCCGACATCCCCTTCGCACGTCCCTGCCCGGCCAAATGGCAATCAGGATCGTCCGAGCAGACCCCACCGAAGGGGGAGTGGAGCGGGTACTTTCTTCGCCACAGTAGCTGCTCATCGTCAAGTGGGGCAGTGCCTCCATGGCCACCGCGTACGCTCGTATGCTTGGAAAAGGGGTATTGATCCAGGCAGGTTCCTTGGTGCGGTGTTTGAGCTGCTTGGGTTGTCAGTAATTTGGACAGTACAAGAGAACGTGGGTAACGTACCGCCATCACAACGTAGGCCAGCAGGGCAGAGACAGTCCTACGCGAACAGTGCCGACGGCAGCTTTGCCACGCCCGGGTATCCCAGTCAAGAGGAACATTCGTAGCTGGGGCAAGGTAGATGAGGCGGCAAGGGATGAAGCACGGAGGTGCTAGTCAACACTGAGCCATGCATAGTGTTCCAGCCAAAGGTAGCTCTACTATTCAAGGGAGCTGCTGCTTTGGGGGGTGGGCAGTGCCTTCCATGGCGACAAACAACTTGGCGGTCCAGTGCTCGGCATCTTGCGAAGCTTGGTCAAACTGATAAGGCAAAGTGTATCCAGTAAGTATATCGTCCCCTCCGGTTCCTTTTCTAGTCGGATTGCGTCACGATCCTGAAAAGATCATCATCATATACGTACCTTCTTGGTCACCAGATACGCCAGTCGGACCTCCGTATCATTCCAGTTGTTGTAACACGTTGTGGTCCCCACCCCCCCGTGGTGTGCTGACCAAGACGGGAATAGTGCATCATCTGACGCAGTTGTGAGAGTTGGGATGGTGCCCATCTGCTCCTGCTGAGAGATGTGCGGGTTAGCAAGTCTTCCTCCTCGCGCTGTTTCTCTCCTTTCACCCCCTTTCGTCGCACCTGTTACCGCGGCGGGGTGCCAGGAAGGAAGAAGAAGAGCATCCCAACGGATGGACGGGTCATCGAACGTACCGATACAGTCGAGCCAGGACAGCAACTGTGGCAGAGATTGTGGTTTTGATCGTGCTTCTTGAGATCATCCAGAGTCGCTAGGGCTGGGGGAGCCGTTCGTCCAACCACTGCCGATTCGGGGCATAGTCATCGGCACTCAGTTGCGCTAGACAGAGCTGGGCCAGGGCGGTATTAGGGCCGATGGGGACTCATAAAAGGGCTGCAGCGGCCATTTGCCACCACTTTCATGCCAGAGTCGCTCGTACGCAGTGGCAAACCGTTTCTTGGCGGGTTGCAGGTAGATAGGCCGGCGATGGACAGTGGCGAGACAATAACATCGAGGGTCGCGTTGGTCGGCGCCTATGATATTGACTCGTATGTGATGTTCCACAAGGGCATCCCCGCTAGCATGGTGCCCCAGGCGACGTTGGTGAACATGGCACTGTTTTATCCCCTTTGGCCCGGATCACTTGACGTGGCCGGGTTTCCCAGTCAGGCTCGTCAGTTCCCCCCGGGATGGGCAGTGGGTTGTCGAGCAGGGCGGGGACCATGATGCTCTGGCGGTAGTGGTCACGAGGGAAGAATCCGCTATAGTAAGAGAGAGAGGAAAAACACGTCAGGATCGACGCGTTTGCGGTGGTGTGAGGCAAGGGCGTTTTAAGGGGATACGCCAGAGTCGGCACGTACCGGGCAAACAGGATGGCCGAAAGGCTCACCTCAAGAACGACAAATGGCATATGCCCGATGGGTGGAGCCGTATGCTGGGCCTGGGTGGGGGGGAGAGCAACGCAGAGTAGACGCGGGTGGTGAGCAGAATAGAAGCAGGAGGGAGGGGGGATGTGCATGCAGACGTATGTCCAACGCTGCAACAACGCACCTGCTAAGTAGTGGCGTTTACTGTGGTGGCAGTGTTGGTGGACGTGACGAGCTTGGTGGGGGAGCGGCGTGTGAGAGCGTGTGTGGCGATGGCTAGCATGGTGCCCCGGCGACGGTGGTGAACATGGCAGTGTTTTCTTTGCCCTGGGAAGGAGCTTCGCCAGGGGCTAGACGGGGGGGATGGACCAGAGGCCGCCTAGAGCAGGCCCCCGCCCCGAGCTGGCCGCCTCGCCCTCGCTGTCGGCCTCCTCGCCCTCCGATCCACCCCCCTCGCTTCCCACTCCGTCCCCACCTTCCTTGCCCGACTCCAACCCATCAACCCATCGCCGGATCCACCCGGCAAGGGGTAAAGGCCGCCTCCGCAACGGCAGCCCTGCGCACAAAGACAGCCGTTGAGCGCTGCCCTCCGCGTCGACCGGCGTACCGGCCCAATTGACACCACGATCGCCCCAGTCGCGGGCCTCGCTGGCGTCTTGACCGCCGCCAAAAGCCTCCCCCTCCGACTCGGAGGAGGAGTAAACACGACCACGATTCTTTCCAGATAAACCACGCGCGCTTGTCCGGGGCGCATCCAACGCTGCAGCTGCCGCTGCCACTTCGATTCGCTCCGACCCGTTCGCCACGATGTCTTCTGCGCTGCATTCAACTTGCTCAGGCCCTTTCTTGCGAGCAATGGCCTTGATCGACACATCAATCAGGTCTTGGCATTGGTCGCGTTGGTGCCGGGGGATGCGGCACAGGCCGCACTTCTTGCCCCCGGTCGCCACTTGTTGGCAGACCGCTGCCACATGCCCGAAGCGGGAGCGCCACTCGCTTTGTCGAGGGTGCATCGTCGTCGTACAAACCTTCTTGCCCCGCCATAATTGCCTAGCCCGTTCCCTAGGCTGCGGTTTCGCAACGTAGAGATAGGGACACGTGCATCCCACAAGGCACATCATATCTTCACACAGGACAGTCAGCGATGAGCAACGAGGCAATAGTGGGGACTTACTAGTTACTTCAAGCAGGGCATACGGTCAGCCGACGACTGAGCTGACGTTCGGCATGTTGCGCTCCTCGGCTTAGGCGCTTCGCCAGCACACAAATGGCAATTGGATGGGGAAGACTGTGTTGTGGAAGGGGGCGAGTGGCCAAGAGAAATGAGCACCGGTTGGGAGGATGCCGGGCATGGCCCGGCATTGGTCACGTCGCGGAGCTCAGCCGACAGAGGTAACACGCATGCTGAAGGTGGTGGTCAGGGCGATGCCTTGGCATACGTGTGGTGGTGGTGGTGAGAGGAAGGGGGCAGGCCCCAAAACCAGCGCAGTTCACTGGCAAACGGGGCACTAGGGTTGCGAATCCGCAGCGACAGAATGAACTAGGGTTAATTATAATTCCAAGCCGCGCTTCGAGGCTATAGGGTGAACAGTGCCGACGGAAGCACGATGCTGCCCTCGGACGCAAATCGAATATATACGGGCCCAATCGGTTACGGAGGGGGGGCGGTGGTAGGTGCAGCGACTATGTATGAGCTCTATAGGGGGAAGTATGCGGGGGAAGTGCTATAGCTCCTCAATGGTTGGAGGTACGGCCAAGTGGTATTAGAACGAAGTGGAGAGGGGTGCGACGGAGGTGTGGGCGGCGTGGGGGCGCGGGGGGAAGAGTTGTGGGGCATGGGCGGGGGGTCGAAGATGGAGGGTAGAATGGGGTGTAGCGCCGCAACGGTGCCGATGGGGGCGGGGTGTATTAGTACGGGGGGGGCCCTGCCGATGGAGGGTGGGTGTGCAAAAGGAGGGCGGAGAGGGGTACTTACAGAGGGTCAGTTGGCAAAAAGAACCGCGGCACCGAGGATTCCCACGTGGTCCCCCACCGTAGTACTGACTGGGCGATACTGTGGTTAACTTCGCAGATCGGACGGGATGCGGTGCTTTCACAGTTCTATGGCCGCGGATACACAGGGTGTTTGGAGGGGGGGTATGGGGGGGGGCGTATATTGACAAGGGGCAACCCTACTGGGGCTAGCCCAGTAGGAGAGTACAAGGGAGGGGAGGGGGGGAGGAGGGAGAATCCACAAGGGAGAACCCTAGGGAAACCCTAGGGAGCCCCCTAGCGACACCCCCAGGGGATACTCGCCGCAGTGGAGCGAGCGGTGGTCAGTAGGGTTTGGGGGTGCTCGCAGCGGGGTAAAACGGGGGGGAAAACGGGGCAAGTAAAAGGGTATGGCTCAAACCTGATAGAGCGTCCGGCGCCGCTCACGCAGTCTTCCCTCTTTTCTTTCCCTCTTTTCGTTCTTTCTTGCGCCGCAGGCGCGCTATTTTTCCATATTTTTTCGGGGGTAGGGTTGGGACTTGGTCAGGAACCCCCCTCCCGAGGGAGGGGGGGAATCAGAGGTGCCGAGATGGGCTTCAGCCGATCGTGGGAACAAGCCCACTCTACGGCGTACGGCGCTCGGACCATGCCCCGTCGTATGCGGGGGATTTGCAGTGTGCTTCAAGTGTATATTGTGGGGCGTGTGGTGGGGCGTCGCCCCGCCACAGAGACCCCCCCGTGGTGTACGGCTTGCGCCTATTGGTACCCATCCAGCGCACATGCGAGCGTACCAGCACGAGTTCCACCTTAGAGGCGTTCAGGTGTTACTCGGCGGGCCGGCTGCGCACCTCTGCCCGGTCGGACAGGTGCTCAACTGGAGGCCCGGCCCCGGTGTTCCTCTCGTACTCGCCGGAACTACTGTCGACTCGCTTGTTACGGTAGGATAAACTAACCTGTCTCACGACGGTCTAAACCCAGCTCACGTTCCCTATTGGTGGGTGAACAATCCAACGCTTGCCGAATTTTGCTACGGCATGATAGAGCCGACATCGAAGGATCAAAAAGCAACGTCGCTATGAACGCTTGGCTGCCACAAGCCAGTTGGGTGGGTCGGGGTGGGTAGGGTTAGGGATGGGGGGGTGTAACTTTTGAACGGTGGTCCAATCGAAAAACGGAGGGCATATGCTGCATAGAGCGGACGATTTCGTAGCGAGCTATCGCCTCGGCATAACTCTGTCCCCTTCGGTAGCTCGCTATCGCCTCGGCATAACTCTGTCCCCTTCGGGTAGCTCGCTATCGCCTCGGCATAACTCTGTCCCCTTCGGTAGCTCGCTATCGCCTCGGCATAACTCTGTCCCCTTCGGGTAGCTCGCTATCGCCTCGGCATAACTCTGTCCCCTTCGGGTAGCTCGCTATCGCCTCGGCATAACTCTGTCCCCTTCGGGTAGCTCGCTATCGCCTCGGCATAACTCTGTCCCCTTCGGGTAGCTCGCTATCGCCTCGGCATAACTCTGTCCCCTTCGGGTAGCTCGCTATCGCCTCGGCATAACTCTGTCCCCTTCGGGTAGCTCGCTATCGCCTCGGCATAACTCTGTCCCCTTCGGGTAGCTCGCTATCGCCTCGGCATAACTCTGTCCCCTTCGGGTAGCTCGCTATCGCCTCGGCATAACTCTCCCCCTTCGGGTAGCTCGCTATCGCCTCGGCTCTCTCCC